>JAJHZJ010000347.1:714564-978767 GCA_023548195.1 Bettongia penicillata ogilbyi | reverse complement strand
AAATTAAATGTAATACATAAGAAAATGATCTGCTACATTCTAAGATCGAATTGCATAGTTCTTTGTCTGGATATGGAAGGGATTTTGCCTTAAGAGATAATTCGGAATATTTTAAGTCTTTGCATTGCAATGAAGTTCTAAGTCTACTGGAAAAAAATCCTCATATACTGTGGTTGTTGCTGTGTACAAACTTCCCGTGGTTTTGCTCCTTTTGCTCAGCATCAGTTCATGTAAGTCTTTCCAGGCCTCTCTAAAGTCTTCTTGTTCATCATTTCTTATAGCACAATAGTATTCAATTACATTCATATATCACAATTTATTCAGTCACTCCCCAATTGATGGACATTCACTTGATTTCCAGTTTTTGGCCACCAAAAAGAGTGCTGCTGTAAATATTTTTGTACATGTGGGACCCTTTCCCATTTTTATGATCTCTTGGGGTCACAGTTCTAGAAACAGTATTGTTGAGTCAAAGAGTATGCACATTTTTGCAGCCCTTTGGGCATAGTACAAATTGCTCTCCAGAAAGCTTGGATCAACTCATAGCTCCACCAACAATGAATTAATGTCCCAACTACCCAACATCTTCTCCAACATTTATCATCATCCTGTTTTGTCATGTTAGCCAATCTTGATAGGTGTGATGTGATATCTCAGAAGTTGTTTTGATTTGCATCTCTCTAAACAATAGTGATTTAGAGCATTTTTTCATATGAATATGGATAACTTTAATTTCTTCCTCTGAAAACTTCCTGTTCATATCCTTTGATCATTTATCAATTGGAAAATGACTTATATTCTTGTACAGTTCTTGTACAATTATGTATATATTTTAGAAATGAGGACTTTATCACAAAGACAAGTTGCAAAAAATTTTCCCAATTTTCTGCTTCCCTCTTAATCTTGGTTGCATTGGGTTTGTTTGTGCAAAAACTTTTCAATTTAATGTAATCAGAATTATCCATTTTGCACTTCATAATGTTTTCTATCTCTTGTTTAGTCAATATTTTTTCCCTTCTCCATAAATCTGATAAATAAACCATTACTTGTTCCACTAAATTGTTTATAGGATCAATCTTTATACCTAAATCATGTACCCATTTCGACTCTATTCTTGTATACAATGTTAGATATTGCTCTATGCCTAGTTTCTGCCACTGTTATTCTGTTTTTCTGGCATTTTTTGTTGAACAGTGAGTTCTTATCCCAGATGCCGGGGTCTTTGGATCTATCAAGCAGTAAATTGCTATATTGACTGACTACTGTGTATTGAGTACCTAACATATTCCATTGTTCTACTCTTGTATTTCTTAGCTAGTAACAAGTGATTTTAGTAATTGCTCCTTTATAATAAAATTTGAGATCTAGTGGAGCTAGGCCACCTTCCCTAGTATTGCTTTTCACTAGTTCCATTGATATTCTGGACCTTGTGTTCTTCCAGATGAATTTTGATATTATTTTCTGCAGCTCTACAAAATTATCTGGTAGTTTGAATAGTATGACACTGAGTAAGTAAATTAATTTAGGTAGAATTGTCATTTTTGTTATATTGACTCCGCTCACCCAGGAGCAACCCATGTTTGTCCACTTATTTAGATCTGACTTTATTTGTGTGAAAAGTGTTTTGTCATTTTCTTCAGATAATCCCTGGGTTTCTTTTGGCAAGTAAACTACCAAATATTTTATAGTGTCTAACATGGCTTTAAATGGGGTTTCACTTTCTGTCTCTTGCTGTGGGGTTTGCCAGTAATATATAGAAATGCTTAAGATTTGTATGGGTTTATTTTGTAACCTGAAATTTTGCTTACTATTCAAGTAGTTTTTTTACTTGATTGTCTGAGATTCTCTAAGTATATAATCATATCATCTGCAGAGTGATAACTTAGTTTCTCCTTTGCCTATTCTAATTCCTTCTATTACTTTTTCTTCTCTTATTACTATAGCTAACATTTCTAGTACCATATTGAATAATAGTGATGATAATGGATATTCTTGTTTCATCACTAGTCTTATTAGAAATGCATCTAACTAATCCCAATTGCATATAACACATGCTGATGGTTTTCTGTAGACAATGCATATTATTTTATAGAAAGTTCCAGGGGGAGGAGCCAAGATGGCAGAGTAGAAAGACTCAGGTATGCTAGCTCCAAACCCACAGCCCATAAATTTCCTGTAAAAAAAACTCCCCAAAAATTCTGGAGCAGTGCAAGCCGTGCAGCAATGGAGTGGAGGAGATTTCTCCTCCAGAGAGCCCTGAAAAACTGCCACCAAAGGTCAGTCATGCACTGGACAGTGGAGCCCAGCCCTGCCTTGCCTGGGCAGCATGGCCAAGAGAGGAGCAGATCAGAGCAGGCTTCAGGGCAGCCACGAAGGTCCCTCCACCCACAGGCTAGTGGGCTACAGGTTAGTGAGAGAGACTTCTGGGCTAGCCAAGAGTGGAGTGGGGTGTCTCTGTGGCTCAGGTACCCTCGGGAGACAGTGGCAGAGACAGGGACAGCAGCGGGCTCCCCAAGCAGACAGGAGCTCCGCTCCATTACTGAAAGTCTCCATATAAAACCCCTGAGGGAACCGAGACTGGGAGGTGCCCCTACCCCAACCTGAGTGCTAGAACTTAAGCTCACATTGAATAGCAGCCCCATCCACTGCTGAAAGCCCTGAGGGTGGGGAGTAGCATTTGAATCTCAGACAAGCACTAGCTGGGCGGATCTAGTAGAGAGGAATCTCAGAAGTCAAGCAACTGGCTGGGAAAATGCCCAGAAAATGGAAGAAAAATAAGACCATAGAAGGCTACTTTCTTGGGGAACAGATGTTACCCCCTTTCATTTCTGATGAGGAGGATCAATGCTTACCATCAGTAAGTAGGACAGAAGACAAGGCCTCTGTACCCCAAATATCTGATATAGATATCCAATGGACTCAGGCCATGGAAGAGCTTAAAAAGGATTTTGAAAATCAAGTTATACAGGTGGAGGAAAAACTGGGAAGAGAAATGAGAGAGATGCAAGAAAAGCATGAAAAATGGGTCAATACCTTGCTAAAGGAGACCCCAAAAAACGCTGAAGAAAATAACACCTTGAAAAATAGGCTCATTCAATTGGCAAAAGAGGTTCGAAAAGCCAATGAGGAGAAGAATACTTTCAAAAGCAGAATTAGCCAAATGAAAAAAGAGGTTCAAAAGCTCACTGAAGAAAATAGTTCTCTCAAAATTAGAATGGAAAAGATGGAGACTAATGACTTTCTGAGAAACCAAGAAATCACCAAACAAAACCAAAAGAATGAAAAAATGGAAGATAATG
The DNA here is from genome assembly GCA_023548195.1 of Bettongia penicillata ogilbyi. Classification (NCBI taxonomy): domain Eukaryota; kingdom Metazoa; phylum Chordata; class Mammalia; order Diprotodontia; family Potoroidae; genus Bettongia; species Bettongia penicillata. The sequence goes on along the minus strand of JAJHZJ010000347.1, from coordinate 975,468 downwards.
TGAAATATCTCACTGGAAAAACAACTGACCTGGAAAATAAATCCAGGAGAGATAACTTAAGAATTATAGGACTACCTGAAAGCCATGATCAAAAAAAAAAGAGCCTAGACATCATCTTTCATGAAATTATCAAGGAAAACTGCCCTGATATTCTAGAAACATAGGGTAAAATTACTCTTGAAGGAATCCATTAATCACTGCCTGAAAGAGATCCAAAAAGAGAAACTCCTAGGAACAGTGTGGCCAAATTCCAGAATTCCCAGGTCAAGGAGAAAATATTGCAAGCAGCTAGAAAGAAACAATTTCAGTATTATGGAAACACAATCTGGATAACACAAGACCTAGCAGCTTCTACATTAAGGGATCAAAGGGTGTGGAATAGGATATTCCAGAAGTCAAAGGAACTAGGACTCAAACCAAGAATCACCTACCCAGCAAAACTGAGTATAATACTTCAGGGGGAAATATGATCTTTCAATGAAATTGAGGACTTTCAAGCATTCTTGATGAAAAGACCAGAGCCAAAAAGAAAATTTGACTTTCAAACACAAGAATGAGAAGAAGCATGAAAAAGTAAACAGCAAAGAGAAGTCATAAGGGACTTACCAAAGGTGAACTGTTTACGTTCTTACATGAAAAGACAATATTTGTAACTCTTAAAACTTTTCATTATCTGGGTAGTTGGTGGAACCACACACACACATACACACACGCACACGTACACATGTGCATGTACACACATACACACATGCACGCACATACAGAGACAGAGAGCACAGAGTGAATTGAATAGGTTGGAACCATATCTTAAAGGAAATTAAGGTAAATGGTGAGAGAGAAATATAGTGGGACGAGACAGGGTGAAATGCAATGGGGTAAATTATCTCTCATTCAGGAGGCAAGCAGGAGACTTTTTAGTGGAGGGAAAAAAGAGGAGATCGGAGAAAAAAACATGAAGTTTACCCTCATCACAATCGATTAAAGGAAGGAATAAAATGCACACTCATTTTGGTATGAAAACCTATCTTACAATACAGGAAAGTGGGGGAGAAGGAGATAAGCAGGGTGGGGGGTTGATGATGGAAGAGAGGTCAATGGGAAGAGGGAGCAATTTGAAGTCAACACTCGGGGAGCGACAGGATCAAAAGACAAAATAGAAACAATGGGGAGCAGGATAGGACGGAGGGAAATACAATTAGTCTTACACAACACGACTATTATTGAAGTCATTTGCAAAACTACACAGATAGGGCCTATATTGAATTGCTTGCCTTCCCAAAGGGAATGGGTGGGGAGGGAGGGATTGGGAGAATTTGGAACTCAAAGTTTTAGGAACAACTGTTGAGTATTATTCTTGCTATTGGAAATAAGAAATACAGTTAATGGAGAATAGAAAGTCATCTGGCCCTACAGGACAAAAGAGAATATGGGGACAAGAGAAGGGAGGAATGATAGAAGAGAGGGCAGATTGGTGATAGGGAAAATGAGAATGCTCGATGTATTGGTTTGGGGGAGGGGATAAATGGGGAGAAAAATTGGAAGCCAAAATTTTGTGAAAATGGATGTAAAAAGTTAAGTAAATGAATTTATATTAAAAAAAGAAAAGAAAGAAAAAAGAAAAAAAGAAAAATTAAAAAAGAAATAATTAAAAAATAAAGTTCCATTTATTCCTTTGTTGTCAGTAGTTTCAATAGGAATGTGTGTTGTATTTTGTCAAAAGGTTTTTCTGCATCTATTGAGGAGATTATGTGGTTCCTGTTAGTTTAGTTGCTGATGTGATTGATAATGTTAATAGTTTTCCTAATGTTGAATCAGCTCTGCATTAGTGGTATACAATCTAACTGATCATAATGTATTATTCTGATAAGCTGCTGTATTCTTTTTACTAAAATCTTATTTAAAATTTTTGCATCTATATTCATTAGAGAAATTGATCTATAGTTTTCTTTCTTTGTTTTGGCTGTTCCTGGTTTATGTATCAAAACCATATTTGTATCATAAAAATAATCTGGGAGGACTCTGTCTTCCACAGTTTTCCCATACATTTTATATAGTATTAGAATTAACTGTTCTTCAAATGTTTGAGAGATTTCATTTGTAAATTCATCTGGCCTTGGAGACTTTTTCCTAGGGAGTTCATTCATGGTGTGTTCAATTTCTCTTTCTGAGATGGGGTTATTTAAGTATTCAACTTGCCCTTCTGTTAATCCAAGAAATTTATGTATTTTAAAATAATCATACATCTCATTTATATTGTCACACTTACGGGCATACAGTTGTGCAAATTGATTTCTTATTGTTGTTTAAATTTTCTCCTCATTGGAGGTGAGTTCACTCTTTTCACTTTTGATATTGGTAATTTGGTTTTCTTCTTTCTTTTTTAAAAACAGATTGTCCAAACGTTTATCACTTTTATTGTTTGTTTCATAAAACCAACTCCTAATTTAATTGATTAGTTCAATAATTTTATTAATTTCAATTTTATTAATCTCTTTTGGTTTTCAGTATTTTTAATTTGATATTTACTTGTGGATTGTTAGAGCTTTTTCAGCTGCATGCCCAATTCATCAATGTCCTCTTTCTCTATTATAATTCATGTAGGCATTCTAAGATATAAAACTTCCCCTAAGAACTGCTTTTGCAGTATCCCATAAAACTTGCTACGTTGTCTCATTATTCTCATTCTCTTGAATGAAGTTGGTTATTGTTTCTCTAACTCTTTTTTTTAATACACTCATTCTTTAGGATTATATTGTTTAGTTTCCAATAATTTTTAGTGTGTATTTCCATGTCCTTTGATTACATATAAGTTTTATTGCATTATTTTCTGAGAAAGATTCATTGAGAATCTTCCTGCACTAGATTTTGAGGTTTTTATGGTCTCATACACAGTCAAATTTTGCGCATGTGTATCACGTGTATCACTGAGAAAAATGTATATTCCTTTCTATTCCCTTTCAGGTTTTTCCAGAGATCTATCATATCGACCTTATCCAGAGATCTATTCACTTGCTTAACTTCTTGATTGTTTTGAGGTTAGATTTATCAAGTTCAGAGAGGGGGAGGTTGAGGTCCCTCACTACTATAGTTTTGCTGTCTATTTCTTCCTCTAACTCCCTTAACTTCTTCTCTAAAAATTTGGATGCTATGCCACTTGGAGCATATATGTTTAGTAATGAAATTGCTTCATTGTCTATGGGGCCTTTTAGCAGGGTAGAGTTTCCTTCCTTATGTCTTTTGATTAGATCTATTTCTGCTTTTCCTTTGTCAGAGATTGAGATTGCTACTCTTGCTTCTTTTTACATCAACTGAAGGACAAAATATTCTACCCCAACCTTTTGCCATTACCATGTGTGTATGCCTTCATTTCAAATCTGTTTCTTGTAAACAACATATTGTTGGATTATGATTTTAATCCATTTTGATATCAGTCTCTGTTTTGTGGAGTGTTCATCCCTTTCACATTCAGTTATGATTACTGTCTGTGTCTTTCCATCCATCCTCTTTCCCTTTGTTTATGCTTTATGTTCTCCCTTCTACCTTCCCCTCCAAAATAGTTTTACCTTTGATCACTTCCTCCCTCAGTCTTCCCTCCCTTCTTTCAGTCCTCCTCCATTTTAATTTTCATTTCCCTTACTGCTTCTTCCATCCCTTTTAGCCTCCCCTCCTTTTTTTTTCTTCTTTCCCCTTGTACTGCCTATAGAGCTAATTGTATTTTTCTACCTGAATTTGTTTTACCCTTCTTAAATTCAGTCAGATGAGAGTACCTATCAGACAATACTCACCTCTCTCCCCTCTTTCCCTCTGCTATAATATATTTTTGTGTCTCTTCCTATGATGGAATTTATTATTTTCTGTTTCCTCCTATTCACATCTCCCATTGCAATCTCTTTGCACCCTTAAATCACATTTGTTATCATCACATCATTTAATTTATACCCACTCCTTCTCTGTATATCCCCACTACCTTTCATAATGACTATATATTTCTCAACATTAACAAGTATCATCTTCCCTTATAGTTTACCAGTATTGTATAATAAGTTTTTTTTTCTTCCCCTGTTTACCTTTTTATGCCTCTCTTGAGACCTGGGTGTGAAGATCAAATTTTCTACTGAATTATGACTTTTTCATCAGGAAGTTCTGGAAATCCCTTATTTCCTTGAATGTCCATCTCCTTGCCTGATATACTTATGCTCAGTTTTGCTGGGTAATTAATCCTTCGTTGTAGTCCCAGTTCCTTTTCCTTACAGAATATCATATTTCAATTTCTTTGATCTTTGAATGTAGAAACTGCAAAATCCTGTGTGATTCTGACTGCAGTTCCTCAATATTTGAATTGCTCCTTTCTGGCTACCTGAAGTATTTTCTCCTTCACTTCATAGTTATTGAATTTGACAACGATATTCCTTGGTGTTTTCAGTTTGGGGTCCCTTTCAGGAGGTGAACAGTGGCTTCTTTCAGTGACTATTTTGTCCTCTGGATCTAGGACTTCTGGACAATTTTCCTTAATGATTTCTTGGATGATATGGTCTTGGCTCTTTTTTCATCATGGCTTTCTGGTAGACCAACAATCCTTACATTTCCCCTCTTGGATCTGTTTCACAGGCCAGTTATTTTTCCAATAAGATATTTTGTATTTTCTTCTATCTTTTCATTCTTGGGATTCTGTTTGACTGATCATTGATGTCTCATAGATTCATTAGCTTCTACTTTCCCGATTCTATTTTTTATCAAGTTATTTCCTTTAATTAACTTTTGCATCTTCTTTTCCATCTGGTCAATTGTTACTTTTAAAGAATTATTTTCAAAAGTGAAATCAGAATAAATAATTATTTATTATTAAATAATCATAATTATAATTACTAAATAAGAATTCAGTGAATTCTTTTTTTTTGTATTTTTAAAATCATTGGTCAGTTTTTCTTCTATTTGTCTAATTTGGGCTGTAAAATCTTTCCTGTACCCTTCTAAGAAGGCTCTTTCTGCTTCAGTCCAGTCCATATTCCCTTCTGAAGCTTCAGATGGGAGTATAGCCTCAGTGTTGACTTCTTTGGTATTTGTGTTTTAGTCCTTGTTCCCACAGAAAAATTCTGCGGTCTTTTCTACTTTACTTCTTACTCATGATAATAACCCTTTTACTGGCTTTTATAGTAGATCTCTGTGTCTGTGGCACAGGGAGCTTTGTCCCACAGTTTTTATGCCTAAAACTTGAGGCTTTTTGTGTTGTGGACTCTGTTTCTTACAAAAAGAAGCTAAAATGTTGCACCTTACCTGGTGCTGAGATGGCTGGTATTTATTTTTGTTTTTCATTTATTTTATTTTATTTTTTTAATGTTTTACAATCATTTCCTTAAAGTTAAGATTTTATCCCCCCAACCCTTCCCCCCACCACCCCCCTCCCTCCCCATGACAGGATACAATTTTGTATAGGTTCTACACATACTTTCCTATTGAGCACATTTTCACTATAGTCATGTTATGTATTCGAACCAAAATAAATGGAAGAAATCATATAACAAATCAACACATAATACACTGAAACCCACACACACACAAACATGATCTGCTACATTCTTCAAATGACTTCCATATTTCTTTCTATGAGTATGGAAGGCATTTTGCCTTAGAAGACCAACATTAGGATTTTTTTTTTCTCAGTAAGTTCTTGTGTTATTACAAAGTTCCAAGTCTACCAGAAAAAACTCTCACACACTGTGGTCATTGCTGTGCACAAAGTTCTCCTGGTTCTGCTCCTTTCGCTCAGCATCAGGTCATATAAGTCCTTCCAGGCCTCCCTGAAGTCTTCTTGTTCATCATTTCTTATGGCGCAATACTACTCCATTACATTCATATACCATAATTTATTCAGCCATTCCCCAATTGATGGGCATCCCCTTGACTTCCAGTTTTTGGCAACTAGAAAGAGTGCTGCTATAAATATTTTTGTACACGTGGGACCCTTTCCCGTTTTTATAATCTCTTGGGGATACACTCCTAGTAGCGATATTTCTGGGTCAAAGGGTATGCACATTTTTGTAGCCCTTTGGGCATAGTTCCAAACTGTTCTCCAGAAGGGTTGGATGATCTCACAGCTCCACCAACAATGAATTAGTGTTCCAACTCTCCCACATCCTCTCCAGCATTTATCATTTTCTTGTTCTGTCATGTTTGCCAATCTTAGAGGTGTGATGTGGTACCTCAGAGTTGTTTTGATTTGCATCTCTCTAATTAATAGTTATTTAGAGCAGTTTTTCATATGATTATAGATATCTTTGATTTCTTCCCCTGAAATTGCTTGTTCATATCCTTTGACCATTTATCAATTGGGGAATGACTTGTATGGTTATATATTTAAGTCAGTTCTCTACATATTCTAGAAATAAGGCCTCTATCCCCGAGCTTAGCCATAAAAATCTTTTCCCCAATTTACTACATCCCTCCGAATTTTAGTTGCATTGGGTTTGGTTGTGCAAAAACTTTTCAGTTTCAAGTAATCAAAATTATCCATCTTGCATTTCATAATGCTTTCTATCATTTCTTTAGAAAAAAATTCTTCCCCTCACCATAAATCTGATAAATACACTATTCCTTGCTTCTCCAATTTATTCATGGTATCAATCTTTATACCTAAATCATGTACCCATTTGGACTTTATTCTTGCATATGGTGTCAGGCATGGGTCTATGCCTAATTTTTGCCACACAGTTAACCAGTTTTCCCAGCAATTTTTGTCGAACAGTGAGTTCTTATCCCAGAAGCTGGGATCTTTGGGTTTATCAAACAGGAGGTTGCTATATTCCTTGCCTACTGTGTCTTGAGTGCCAAGTCTATTCCATTTGTCTACCCCTCTGTTTCTTAGCCAATACCAAGTGGTTTTGATAATTGCTGCTTTATAATACAATTTGAGGTCTGGTAGCACTAGGCCACCTTCCCAAGCATTTCTTTTCATTAGTCCCTTTGATATTCTGGACCTTTTGTTTTTCCAAATGAATTTTGATATTATTTTATCCAGCTCTAGAAAATAATTATCTGATAGTTTAATTGGTGTGGCACTAAATAAGTAGATTAATTTAGGTAAAATTGTCATTTTTATTATATTAGCTCGGCCTACCCATGAACAACTGATGTTTTTCCACTTACTTAAATCTGACTTTATTTGTGCAAAAAGTGTCTTGTAGTTGTATTCATATAATCCCTCGGTTTGTTTTGGCAGGTAAACTCCTAAGTATTTTATAGTGTCTACTCTAGCTTTAAATGGGATTTCTCTTTCTAGCTTTTGCTGTTGGACTTTGTTGCTAATATATAGGAATGCAGAAGATTTGTGTGGGTTTATTTTGTAACCTGCAACTTTGCCAAAGTTGTTTATTATTTCAAGTAGTTTTTTACTTGAATCTCTGGGATTCTCTTAGTATATCATCATATCATCTGCAATGAGTGATAACTTAGTTTTTTCTTTGGCTATTTTTATTCCTTCAATTTCTTTATCTTGTCTAATTGCTACCACTAACATTTCCAGTACCATATTGAATAATAATGGTGATAATGGGCATCCTTGTTTCATCCCTGACTTTATTGGAAATGCATCTAGCTTATCCCCATTGCATATAATATTTACTGAAGGTTTTAAGTAGATACTGCTTATTATTTTATGGAAAGTTCCCTTTATTCCTATGTTCTCCAGTGTTTTTAATAGGAATGGGTGTTGTATTTTATTGACAGCTTTTTCTGCATCTATTGAGATAATCATGTGGTTTTTGTTAGTTTTGTTGTTGATATGATCAATAATGCTAATAGTTTTCCTAATATTAAACCAGCCCTGCATTCCTGGTATGAAACCTACCTGGTCATAATGTATTATTCTCTTGACAATATGCTGTATTCGTTTTGCTAAAATCTTGTTGAAAATTTTTGCATCTATATTCGATGGCTGGTATTTGAAAACAAAGATCAGGTCGGGTCTTTTGGGGTTTCCTGCAGTTACCCTGGAGCTACCTCATTAAGTGTGTGGGCAGGGTGGTCTGGGAGCCAGAGGTCTTCTCTGCTGAGCTAGAACATAGGCAAGCTCAGTTGTCTATGAGCGTCTTCCCTATTCCCCTGGGCTGCTGAGACATGCCTGGGGTCATGGTGTTGGTAGTTGCTGGCCTCACTGCTTTGGGGCTCAAGTTCTTCTCCCAGTTTGTTGATGTTGGGCTGTCTAGAACAGCTCTGATCCTGCACTGGTCACCTTTGGCCACAGCAAGAGGAACCCTCCTTAGTAATCTTTCTAGCCTCATGGGCTGAGAGTCTGTTTATCCTTTCTGCTGCCCCCCTTGTTCCAGGGTTTTTCCTAGAGAGATGTTCTCTGCACTCATCAATGTTAACAAGGGGAATGAGATAGCAATTTCGGATCACTCTGCCATCTTGTCTCCCAGAACAGGAAATCCATGAATGTATCTTAAGGTTGGGCTAATTTTAATTATTTAATTTAATCTAATTTAATCTAATTTTAATATCTTTCATCTGTCTGGTATGATAATTCAGTTTTTTTTTTCTTTGGTGACACAGTAAGGCTGTTTTTTCTTTTCTTTTTGCTAAAGATCATTCTTATTATATTATCACATGGTCATAAACTGCTGAGAAGAAAATAAGGTCAATTGAGATGAAAAATACCATACTTTGCTTGTATTTCTTCATTGTTTTTATGTCATATGTCCTAGGTTCCAGTAAAAAAATCAATATTTTCATTTAAATAAATTAAACATTTAATGTATATGTTAGACACTTGGAGATAGATCAGCACATTTAGGAAAACCTGAATTTTCTTCAGGAGCAGGTAATCATTTGATTTAAAATTTATATTTGAAAGTTTAAGTGATTGTGTCATGCTTTAAGTTGTTTAAATGCTGTCAATCTGCTTATAATATAGGCTACATTAGCAGACCACATACATTCAAGGACTTCACACTGAGAAAAATTAGTGACAAAATATTGTTTTTGCTTTATTATTAAAATAATATTTTTGGTGAAACACCATTTACAAAAGGAAGTCAGCAGACCATTGATTCTTGATCAATTTTCTCATCCTTTTTCTCTTTAGAAAGACACTCATGACAGGTAGTATAATTGCTAGATTTGTTTATTTAATACTGTGCTCCCACTATTGCAGAACCATGACAAAATAATTTCAGACTTGCATATGATTTTCAGTAAAGTTGAACATTTGCAGTAAAGCAAATCTTCCACATTAGATTTAATTGGTTATTAAAAATGAAATCGTAGCCCTTAAATTAACTTCTTCAAAAATGATGGTACATTATTGAACTTATCTGCTAATTAAAGAACCTGATGTAGAATGGGACCAACATATCATATATTAAAATTTGAATTAATTCAATTTATCTTAATGTGAAGATGCCTGGAAGGAATAGTTTGGCTTCTAATTACTTATTAAGATAAATTGTTATATTTTATTTAACACAAATGTTTACAGCTTTAAATAAATTATTAAATATATCATTTTTTTAGAACTTATCTTTATGATTATTGAGTACTAGCAATGATAAATCATCATTCTACTAAATTTCTTAATATTTAATTACAATATGTTATTTGATATTATATGTTCCTGTTGTTTTGATTGACATATGATCAAAAGATAGTTTACAATATGTAAAATATAATCTTGTAAGATCACATTCAAGGATCTGTCTATTTATCTGTCTATCTATTTTCTTTTTTTAACCTCTCATTTCCACCTGCCAGCCTCATTCTGAGTTTTTCATTATTTTTCCACTGCATTACTTTTGGATATTCTACCTAGTCTTAATTTACTTCCAATAGTTTCTAATCTACTCATCATGTTACTTTAAAAATAGTGTTCTAAATCTCAGATCTGATTGTATCTGTCACTTCCTTAAGAGTCTTTAATGGCTCTCCATTTCCATGGGAGATTCAGTATTAAAGCATGTACCTCTACTTTTTAAGTAGTTGGTTTTAAGGTTTAGTCATTTGATTTCTACCATTTTATGTGCATATATGTTGTTTGTCAACTTGGTTACTTTTCAGAAACGTGTTTTTAGGGTCTTCTTGTTATCAGATTTCTTAAATTAAATGAATTGTTTATAGTGTATGTGATGACAGCTCTCACCTACAGTATCGGGCAATGTGATACGTTCACTCACTTAGAAATCAGCTAAGATCAAAATGAGGAAATTTCTGAAGCATTCATTTGTAATGCATTTGACAAGTATTAACATTATAAAGCTTTCCAATTAACTCATAATTAAGTGTAATATATGAACTATCATGTTTTCACTATTTAAATGCTTCTACTTTGACTGACCTTTCTCATGGTACAAATTCACTCCCTTTTATTAAAATTTTCAGCATTGAAAAGTGATACATATCTATAATGATGTTCTATTTCTGTCTTTATGAATTTTGAATCAATGGATCCAATTCATGTCTGACAGTACATCATTGTATTGGGCAAAAAATTTCAAATTAATAGCTTGTCATGGAAAGCTCAGACTTATAATAATGATCTGGAAAAACTTATGCCTGTCTATTTGAAAATATTTCTTACACAACATTAAAAAAAACTGCAGAGAGTGCATATAACATTTAATATGGAAATGGAAAGTGTCAATATTACATTGAATAGCTTCATGAGGAATGACAATGGGATGTTAAAATAGAAATCAGGGCTTAAATAATATTATAAAGGATTCACGTCAAATAGAGCATCTTAGATTCTGGGACTGACAAATTGGCAAGAGGAACCAAAGAAGATCTTGCACAGAGTATGACAGCCTTACAGAGAGATTAAATTAAAATCTACCACAATGCAAAAGCTAAGGTAACAGACAGATTCTCCTTGAATCTAATGAAAAGAACTTTCTGGTGAGTCTGGGAAGATATAAGTGATGATGTAGGCATAAAATTCAGAATTATCAGCAAAGAATATTGACCCAGATAGTCTAGAAATTGAAAATTCTGTCTAGTGCTAATGGAGACTTTGAAAACCTTGAATGTCATAGTGGAACCTCTTTGTTGATTCCACTTTTTTCAAGAATTCACACATGTCCAACTGAGCCAAATAAAGCCTCCAAAAGTTAAAGAAACGATGCTTGATCTCTTACTTTAACTTCAGTATTGACTGCTGATACGCAGACAACTAGAAAATACTGAAATTGTTACACCTAATCATTGATGGGAGAAGAATAATCATAAAATAATAGGGGTAAACTAACCAAGGTAAAAAAAAAAGGTATCTGTCATCTACCTTGTTTCTCATACTTCCCTCTAAGACTTTCCATTCATTTTTTTTTACCTACATTAGTCAAACTCTTACAAATGCAAAATGAGATTCTAGGAGTCTCCTCTCTCCAAGCTATTTCAAAATATTTAATGTCTGTGGTACTATTTTCTTTCTTTTTTATCTGTCTTATCATCTACTAATTCAGACTCATAGAATTCATATTGCTTTATCTGTCTAATTTACAGCCGTTCTGCTCCAAATGTATCATCTATTAGTTAAAAAATGGAATAAAGTTCATTATTAGATAATCAAAATTATGACTGATCAATAACTGGGTAAGTATTATGAAATTTCAAAGTTGTTTTCCTTTAACTTATTACATAAATTGTACATATGTCATTGTTTTTTTTTTCTGCTCTGTACCTGTTAACGTAAACCTTGGCAAAGTTTCCCTGAATTGATTTCTATGCTCTATATTATCATATAATATAACACATTATATACACAGACATAGACATAAAATTCCTTTAGAAAAAAAAATTCTTTCACATTTATATCACAAAATATATTAATCCATTCCTAATTTAATAGACAAGTCCCTGGTTTAGAATTCTTTGCTATTGAAAGAAAATGTGATGAGATAACAAACTTTGAACATGTAATTTTTTTATCTCAGATATTGAATCTTTATAACATATATAATATGTTAATTATTAATTAATGCACATATTAGTGACTTTTTGGATGTAGTTCAAATTTGTTTTCCAGAAGTTTATACCCATAAAAAGTATCATCAGAAGTATTTTATCTTTACAGTACTCCTTCAAATAGTTTTTTTCATCTTTTCCCAACTTGACCAGTCTAGTAAGTATTAGAACTAACTCAGATTTATTTTAAATTACTTTTCTTTTAACATGGAACATTTCCTTCCTATTATTGATGACTGTATTCCTGTTTATATTAATTCTTTTCACCATTTTAACATTTCTTTTCCCCAAAATTTATCATTATTTTTGTTTTCAGTTTTTCACGTTTACTTCCATAAGTTTTAAATTTTCTCCCCCCTTCTCCTCACTTTACACATATATTCATATTTAACACATTTTCACATTAGTCATATTGCATAGAAGAAATATAACAAACGTCAGAAATCATGAGAAAAACAAAATGAAACACAAAACAAAAGAAAAAGTCATCTACGTTACACTGCATTTTAATTTTTCTTTAAGAAAAACCCCTTTAAAATACATTATAAACAAATAATAACCAAAGAAATCAATTCAATGTTAAAAAAAAAAAAAACTTATCTCCTCAATCATGGGATTATTACCTCTCTGCCAGTAGGAGAGTGGTATTCTTCACTATCAGGCCTCTGAAGATATGTCTAGATAAAAGCTGGTATTCTTCATTTCTGTTGGTCTTCACAATATTATTGTTATTGTATAAATTGCCCTGTTCTGATTGATTCACTGTGAATCAGTTCAGACAATCCAATATTCTATTTTCATCAATTCTTATGACACAATACTAATTTATTATATTCATATATCACAGTTTCTTTATCCTTCTTGAAATTGTTTAATAGGTAATATAAGGTCCATCTTTAGACTCCAGTTCTTTACATTTCTAAACACATTGAATATACTCTTTCATTATCTCTCTTCAGGATCAGGAAGTTTACGTTGCAAATATTTATTCACTCTTCAATCCTATCCTGTCTTAACCAGTCCCACCTTTTTTCACTACTTGTTTCACTGCTGAATTTGATATATTTTATACAAGTTTGTATGACTCTTCTGTGTTCATATCAGATAAGAAAAATGTTAACTGACAAGTCCTTCCTTCCTGTAAGTTTGAATACACTTCTTTTCAGACATTTTAATAATGTAAATTTTTTTCTTATATATATATGGTTTTAAGTATCCTACCTCCTTTCTTCATAGCCTCAGAATGAATTAAAAAAGAATTATTAAGTACATAATTCCTATGTGCTAGGAAATGTCTTAAGTTATGGGTATACAAATAAAAACAAAAACAGTCCCTCCTTTCAAGGAATTTAGTCTAATAGAACAGACAGTAGTTAAACTAGTTGGCATACAATAAGTTGGAGGTAATCTCGTCATTACTCATTCACTTTCCTTTGGTTTTCAAAATACTTTATTTTGCTCTCTTTTCTCTTTCTTTAACTCTTCCCAGGATTCTTGTACGACTTGTTTCAAATTTGCATTTCTCTTTGACATTTTCTTTTAGATATTTTTCAATCATGTTCTATATATCTTGAGCTTCCCTGTCACTGTAGCATCTTTTCTAATTTTATTTTTGTTTTATTTTTTGTTTCCTCATTCTTCCAATCTGCTTCTTGAATTTCACATTTGTCTTGGGCTTAGTTCACTTTTTGGTGACAAATTTTCTGTGTTTTGTCCTTTTATGATTTCTGTTTTCTTGATGTCTGGAAATTTATGGTGCTTAGAAGGTTGTGTGATGTGGGGAGAAGTGAGGTCATTGCCTTAATGTTCTGGGCTCTGCAGGGTCCTGACTCAATTTTCTTCCTGTTGGATTGTGTATGGTTGATTATCAGTAGAGTGATTCTGTTTTCAGTTATTCTTAGTCTTCTGGTAAGTTGTGTAGGTTCAGATTAATTGAACAGTTTTTTCTCCTCTGGTCTGAATCACATGTCCTAGTCATTTTACTGACGTTGTATGGGTAAGCATAAGGATAGAACTTAGTCATATACATACAAACATACATATTTGCACTATTTTTCACAATGCAGAAATTTAAAATTTAAAAAAAAAAACCCTTAGTAAGGGATGGAGCAAAGAGGGCAGAGTGAAAGCAACTACTCACCCAAGCTCTTAGACAAACTCCTTCAGATACTTCTAAAAAGAGAATCTGACCAAATACGGAAGTCCAGAATTCAATGGGAGATAGACCGTGGCAGATTCACAGCCTAAGACAAGCTGGAAGGTCAATGGGAAATATCGGTTCCACAGGGGTGGAGAAGCACACAGCACACAGTGTAGTGGTCCTACCGAGGCAGGGCCCAGCAAGAAAGCCCCAGTGAGATCTGAGGCAGCAGCAGTACTGTTGGGCATAACAGCCCCAGATGGGAGTCCAGGGGAACCAAATGAGTGAGAGCCATGGAGCCCCAGGTATCTTCAGTGGCTGCTCCTGAGACTATCAGCCCACAAATTAAATGTCAATAAATCAATTACTCTAACTTCTAAGGGAAAGAATGGCAGAGTGATCAGTAAATGCTCTCTCCTCCTCCCCTTGTTGACTTTGAGAGAATCAGAAAATATTTCCCCAGAAAAACCCTAGATTGGTGGAAACAGCAGAAGGAGCAAACAGTCTCTTAGCATGTGAGGCTGGGAAAACCATTAAGGAGGATTCTGGAGCCCCAGGGGGTGGAGCTTCTCAACCACCAATACCAGGATCCCAGGTGCAGCACTCTAAGGGAAACAGGAAGATACAAGGGCAGTCGAGATCACCAACCACTGAGCTTGCCTTTGCTCTAGCTCAGCAGAGGAGGACTCTCCTGGCCAGACCACCTCTTCTCCGCACTTAAAAAACTAGGGCAAATCTGGTGAAACACAAAAATACTTCACTTGACCTCTGCTTTCTCATGCCAGCAAGCTCAGCAGCAGCTTCTTTAACTTCTAGCTGAAAGAACCAAAGTTCACAACACAAAAAGCATCATCATCATGAGTAAGTAGCAAAGAAGGAAAGAAAAGACCATAGACTCTTTCTATGGGGACAAGGACCAAAAGATGAATACCAAAGAGGTTACCATTGAGACTGTATTCCCACTTGAAACTTCAGAAGGGAATATGAACTGGTTGCAAGAGCAAAGAGCACTCTTGGAAGAACAGCAGAAGGATTTTAAAAGTCAATTTAGAGAAATAGAAGAAAAACTGGCCAATGATTTTAAAAGTATGAAAAAAGAATTCCCCGAAGTGAACAGCTCCTTAAAAAGGAAAATTGGACAAATCGGAAAAGAAGCACAAAATCTACCTGAGAAAATTGGACAAATGGAATAAGAAGTACAAAAACTAACTGGAGAAAATACTTCCTTAAAAGGAATAATTGGACAGATGGAAAAGGAGATGCAAAAGCTAAATGAAGAAAACAATTTCGTAAAAATTAGAATTGGACAAAGAGAAGCTAAGGACTCTATGAGACATCAAGAATCAGTCAAACAGAATCTAAAGAACGAAAAGATAGAAGAAAACATAAAATATCTAATTGGGAAAACAAAGGACCTGGAAAATAGATCAAGGACAAAAAAATCTAAGAATTATTGGTCTACCAGAAAGTCATGATAATAAAAAAAGCCTGGACAATATCTTCCAGGAAATCATCAAGGAAAACTGTGCAGAACACCTAGATCCAGAGGGCAAACTTGTCATCAAAAGATTCCACTGTTTACCTCCCAAAAGGCATCTCACACTAAAAACACCGAGAAATATTTTTGCAAAATTCCAGAACTATCAAGTGGAGGAGAAAATACTATAGGCAGCCAGAAAGAAACCACTCAAATATTGAGGAGTTACAGTCAGGATCGCACAGGACCTTGCAGCTTCTACATTAAAAGATCGAAGGAATTAGAATATGATATTCCATAAGGCAAAGGAGCTGGGACTACAATCAAGGATCAATTACCCAGGAAAGTTCAGCATAGCATTTCCTGCAAGATGGTCATTCAATGAAGGAAGGGATTTCATCACAGGAAGAGGCACAAAATTTTACCACAGTTGAGGGAAAGAGGGGAGGGAGATGAACAATGTTTGAGAAGTACTCTCATCTGAATTGTTCAAAGATGGAACAACAAAATTAAGTATATAAATCTAACTAGCTCTATAGGCAGTAGTACAGGAAGGGGGAAAGAAAAGGAAAGGGAGGCTAAAAGTGAGGGAATATGCAATAAAGGTAAAGTTGAGAAAAAGAGAGGGAGGATGAAAGGAGGGAGGATGAAAGATGGAAGGGAAGAATGTGAGAGATGGTGGTCAAAAAAAAATAACCTTAGCAAAAATGTGTACTTCAATTTGCATATGAGAAAATAGAGATTCAGATTAGGTAAATGATTTACCTGGATATTTCTTTAGCAATTCACACTATAAATAAACTGATTAGCTTTTCACCTAAATATGCATCTCCTCATAATTCCCATACCCTATCCATTCCTGACTATACTCTCTTACACAGCATGTCTCATCAGTTGCTTATTTATTTATATTTCCTTAGCGTTTCTCACACTAAAATCAGTGAATAAGGCTACCTCCCCTTTAACATCTATATAAAAAGTTCATGAGAATAATGTCCATGCATCAACAGTATGATGTAATGGAGGAATTCAGAAGGACATGAAGGTTTCACAACAAATATTCCACAATAAGTCATATATTTACCATCACAAAATTGGTGGAAAGAAGGAGAGAATGCAATATTCCCATATGATTATTGTTCATTGATTGTAAACATTTTGGACACAGTGTAGCTAAATGCCAACCTATATACTCATATCTAAGATGCTGATTTCCATTCCTTTTTCAAAACTAAACAAGTTTCCTTGAAATACACCATCCTCTAATTATCAATACAGAAAAATAATATGCTAGAAATGCTTATACAGAAAAGCACATGTTCACCAAATGTCTTCCATGTATAATAAAGAAAATTTGAGTATCTAAGTTTAAGGAGTCCTATAGATGGTGAGGCTTTAGTTGTAGTAATAATAGCAGCAGCAGGAGAGTAATATTAATGGTAAGAGTAACAGTAGTAGTAGTAGTAATAGCAGTAGTAGTTATAGCAGTTGTTGCTGTAGTAGTAGTGGTAGTGGTAGAAGAAGAACAACAACAAAGAAGAAGACAGAGGAGGAAGGCAAGGTGGAAGAGGAGAAGGGGGAAGAGTATGAGAGGCACTAATGGATTGCAAAGCATTTTACAAATGTAATCACTAATCTAACTTTATTCTCACAATAAACTGGGGTTGAGAGTGGTTAGGTGGAACGTTATCCTTCATGCTTCAATTTGTACTCAGAGTTAATCAGCTCTGTTTCTGAAAGTTGAAGGCATTTTTTCATGATAGATCATTTGGATTGTCTTGAATCATTGTCTTGACATGAACAGTTCAATTTTTACAACTAATGATCTTTACAATATTGCTGTCATTGAGTGCAATGTTCTCCTACTTCTTCACTTTGCATCAGTTTATAGAAATCTTCAAAGTTGTTTTTTTGTTGTTGTTTTGCTTTGTTTTTTTTAAGTAGCTGTGTTTTTTTTTTCCATTGAAAGTATCTTACAGGTAATTTCCCAACACATAATACTATTCTATATTTAGTGTCCCCATTAGGTGTAGATTGAAGTAGATCCTTAGAATGGTAGGACCAGATCACTACTCCAACATCAGAACATTATGGTCTAAATTATTCCACATCACCTCTTGCATTTTTTATTACTTTTATTTCAGATTAGTCTGTCTGATAGGTAGGACTTAGTATCTCAGAGTTGTTATAATTTGAATTGACCTAATGGACAGAGTTTTTGAGCATTATTTTTCATGTGATCATTGATAGATTTGTTTTTATCTTCTAAAAACTGTCTCTTCATACAACTTGACTATTTATCAATTTGGAATGGCTCCTTATTTTTTAATTGACAATATTTTGTATATACTTGGGAAATAAGGCCTTTACCCATAAAACACCTGCAATTTTTTTTCTGTAAAATATCTATCCACAGTTTCTTGCTTTCATCCTAACTTTGACTTCCTTTGTTTTGTTTATCTTTAAGTTTTGCTATAGTTTTATTGTTGTGATTTTCTTAGGTGAATTTTTTTAATGTTACTGTAATTTATTCTTTATTTTTTATTTCATTTCAATTTTTTAATGAGATTGTTCTTTTTTTATTTATTTTTTTATTATATATATATAGCCTATATTGAATTTCTTGCCTTCTCAATGGGGATGGATGGGGATGGAGGAAGGGAGAAAAGTTAGAACACAAAGTTTAAGGAATGAATGTTGAGAATTGTTCTTGCATGCAAGTGGGAAATGAGAAAAACTGATAATGGGGTATGGAAATCTATCCTGCTGTACAAGAAAAGAGAAAAGATAGGGACAAGGGAAGGGAGGGGTGTGAAAGAACAATTGGCAGATTGAGGGAAGAGGTAATCAGAATGCATGATGTTCTGGGGTGTAGGGTAGGGAGAGATGGGGAAAAATTGAAACTCAAAATTTGGTGGAAATGAATGTTGAAAACTAAAAATATATAATTACACATAAAAAGCCTCTGAGTTCCAAATTCTCACCCTTCATTTGAAAGGAAAGTAATTGGATATAGGTCATACATATGTACCCCTGCAAAACACATCCATAATAGTCATCCTGTGAAAGGTAATATGGGTAAAAAATTCAAGATAAACAAAGAAATTTATATATATATATATATATATATATATATATATATATATGTATATGTATACATATACATGTGTGTGTATGTATGTATGTATGTATGTATATTTCAGCCTATATTCAGATCCACTGGTTCTTTCTCTACGAATAGATGCCATTTTTTTATCATAAGTCCTTCAAAGTTGTGTTAGAATGTTTTATTGCTGAGAATAGCTTAGTCCTTCACAGCTGATAATCTTACAATATTGTTACGATTCTGTATACAGTACATTTCATTTCGCATCAGCTCATGGAAGTATTTTCATGTTTTTCTGAGTTCAACTTGCTCATAATTACTTATATTATAGTAGTATCCCATCATAACTACATACTACAACTTCTTCAGATAATCCTCAATTGTTGGTTATCAGAAAAATTTCTACATTTTTGTCCCCAGAAATTGGCTGCTATATTTTTGTACATATAGATAATTTTTCTTTATTTAGTCTCTTTTGTGATCCAGACCTAGGAATGGTATTACTAGGTCAAAGGGTATACATGGTTTATACCCCTTTGAACATAGTTTCAAATTACTCTGTAGAATTACTGAATCAGTTCACAATTCCACCAACAGTGCATTAATTCTCACTTTTCTCACATTCCTTCCAAAATTTGCCATTTATCTTTTCTGTTCTGTTAGCCAATCTAATAGGTATGATGTAGGGGGCAGCTAAGTGGTGAAGTGGATAGAGCATCAATGCAGGAGTTAGGAGGACTTGAGTTTAAATCTCACCTCAGACACTTGACCCTCACTAGCTGTGAGACCTTGGGCAAGTCATTTAACCCCAATTGCCTCATCCTGGGTCATCTCCAGTAATCCTGATGAATATCTGGTCACTGGATTCAGATGGCTCTGGAGGAGAAGTGAGGATGATGACCTGCACAGCCTTCCCTCATTCAAAACAAAGTCAAGTGCAAATCATGCCATTATTTCTCTGATGGCATGGTCTTCTTTGGCAACGAAGGAAGAACACATGAGAACAGGTATGATGTAGTCCTTCAGAATTGTTTTCCCTTGCATTTCTCCAATCAATAGTGAGTTAGAGAATTTTTTTTTTGTGGATATAGCCAGCTTTAATTACTTCATATGGAAAGTTTTCATATCTTTGATCATTTGTCAATTGGGGAATGGCTCTTATTTTTTATAAATCTGAAGTTGTTTTTTTTTTATTTGCTTGAGAAATGAGGCCTTTATCTGAGAAACTAGCTTCAATTTTTTAACAGTTGCTATTGCAAACTGTATTCCTTTCCATCCTATCCCCCCATTTATTCTGCTGTCTCTCTCTTTTCACCCTACCCCTCCTCAAAAGTTATCTCCTCTCACAATCTGTTCTTCCTTCTATTACCCCACCTCTTTCTGTCTCCTTCCCCTCCCACTTCCCTATAAAATAGATTTATATGTCCAATACTATGTGTATGTTATTCCTTCTTTGAGCTAATTTTGATGATTTTAACTTTCAGGTCACTCATTCCCCCTCACCCCACTGTCTTCACTTCCACTGTAAGTACTTTTTCTTGCCTCTTTATGTAAGTTTATTTACCCCTTTCTATCTCTCCCTTTCTTTCTCCTAGTGTATTCTTCTCATACTCCTTGGTTCAGATATCATTCTTTCATAGTCATCTCACACCTCTACCTTCTTTCTATATAAGCTCCTTCTAACTACCGTGACAGTGAGAAATGTCTTAAGAGTTGCAAATATCATCTTTCCATATAGAAATGTAAACAATTTCAACTTATTAGACCCTTGGGATTTCCCTTTCCTATTTACCTTCTAAACTTCCCTCTTTTAAATTGTAATTTATTTATTTATTTGTAGTTTCAAATTCATTTTCACAAGATTTTGAGTTCCAAATTTTCTCTCCATTCTTCCCTTCCAAAGAACCCAAGACAGCATGCATTCTAATTACCCCTTTCCCCAATCTGCCCTCGTACTAACATTCCCCTCCCTTTTCTTACCATATCCCCTCTATTACCTTGAAGGACAAGAAAGATCTCTATGCCCCATTGCCTGTATTTCTTATTTTCCGATTGCATATAAAAATAATTTTTAACATTCATTTTAAAAACTTTTATTTCCAGCTTTTTCCCATCCTCTCTCTCCATACATCCCCAGTGAAAAGGCAAGCAATTTGATATATGTTATACATGTGTAATTATGCAAAAGACTTTAATAAAAGTAATGTTGTGGAAGACTAACTACATTTTCCTCCATTGTATCCTCCATCGTATTTATTCTATTCTCTCTTTTCACCCTATCCTTCCTCAAAAGTATTTACTTCTAACTATGACTTCCTCCCATTAGTCCTCCTTTCTATCATACCCTGCCCCCACTTGTCCCTGTCTCCCCTACTATCCTGAATTATAAGATAGAATTTCATAGTAAGTTGTGTATGCATGTTATTATCTCCTTAAGCCAAATGTGATACAATAAGGTTCACTTTTCCCCTCTCACATACCTTTTATTCCCTTTCATTGGAAAAGCTGTGTCATGCTTATTTTACATGAGAAACATTTTTTCCTATTCTATTTTCCCTTTCTCCTCCCAATATGTCTCTCTCACCCCTTAATTTTATTTTTTTAGATTTCATCCCTTCTTATTCAACCCATTCTATACCCTATGCCTATATGTATACAATCTCTCCAATTACCCTAGTACTGAGATAAGTCTCAAGAGTTATGAATATTATCTTTCCATGTAGGAACGTAAACACTTCCACTTTATGAAGTCCTTTATGATTTTTATTTCCTGTTTACCTCTTCATGCTTCTCTTGATTCTTATGTTTGAAAATCAAATTTTCTGTTCAGCTCTGGTTTTTATATCAAGAACACTTGAAGATTCTCAATTTCATCGAGTGACTATTTTTCCTTGTCTGACTATACTCTGTTTTGCTGCATAGGTGATTGTTGCTTTTAACCCTAGCTCTTTTGAAGTCTGGAAAATCATACTGCAAGCCCTGTGATCGCTTAATGTACAAGCTGATAGATCTTGTGTTATCCTAATTATATTTCCACAATATTCGAATTGTTTCTTTCTGGCTGCTTGCAATATTTTCTCCTTGAAATGAGAGCTCTGGTATTTGGCTACAATATTCCTAGGAGTTTTCCTTTTAGTATCTCTTTCAGGAGATGATCAGTGGACTATTTCAATATTTATTTTACCCTCTGGTTCTAAAATAGCAGAGCCCTTTTCCTTGATAATTTCATGAAAGATGATGTCAAGGCTCTTTTTTTTTAATTTTGGCATTCAGGTAGTCACATAATTTTAAAATTGTCTCTTCTGGGTGTATTTTCCAGGTCAGTTGTTTTTCCAATGAGATATTTCACATTGCCTGCCATTTTTTAATTTGGTTTTGTTTTCTAATACCTTGATTTTTCATAATTTCATTAACTTACAACTGCTTCCTTCTAATCTTTAAAGAATTATTTTCTTCTACTACCCTGAAGCTGGGGCCAGACCACTACACTTTCCCACACAGGTCTCACAGGATTTTTCCACTGACTTTTCAATTTGTCTTTGGCATTTTAGAGTCCTGAAATCTGGAAATTTCCACAGGTGTGAGAGAATCAGTCTCCCCAAGGTCTGCTCAGGTCCTGTGTGTGCTGGTGTGGTCATGCTGGACTGTATCCTGCCTCCATGGTGCTGTGAAAGATACTTTGGGTGAGATACTTTAGGTGGGCCAGAGATTTCCTTCATTCCATCATTCTATGGTTTCCGCAGATCCAGAATTTGTTTAGAGCCATTTTTACAGGTATTTGGTTTGGCTTGGGGTCAGTGCTTTAGAAACTGGGTGTTGTTACTCTAGAATAGCAGAGTTGTTTTCCTTGATAATTTCATGAAAGATGATGTCAAGGCTTTTTTTTTTATCTTGGCATTCAGGTAGTCACATAATTTTAAAATTGTCTCTTCTTACAGATTCCCAGAGTATACTATACTCTTGACAAAGGACCCAAAAGTCAAGTAACTGGTTGGGAAAATGCCCCAAAAATGAGGAAAAAAAAGTAAGACTATAGAAGGTTACTTTCCTGGTTGAACTGATATCTTCTCCCATTCTTTTGGATAAGGAATAACAATGCTTACCATCAGGGAAAGACATGAAAATCAAGGCTTCTGTATTCCAAACATCCAAAATAAGTATTCAATGACCTCAGGCCATGGAAGAGCTCAAAAAGAGTTTTGAAAATCAAGTAATAGAGGTGGAGGAAAAATTGGGAAGAGAAATGAGAGGGATGCAAAAAAAAGCATGAAAAGTGGGTCAACATCTTGCTATAGGAGACCCAAAAATATGCCGAAGAAAATAACACCTTGCAAAATAGGATAACTCAAGTGGCAAAAGAGGTCCAAAAAGCCTATGAGGAGAAGAATGCTTCCAAAAGTAGAATTAGCCAAATGGAAAAGGAGGTTCAAAAATTCACTGTAGAAAATAGTTCTTTAAAAACTAGAATGGAATAGATGGGGGCTAATGACCTCATGAGAAACCAAGACATTGCAAAACCAAACCAAAAGAATGACAAAATGGAAAATAATGTGAAATATCTCATTGGAAAAACAGTTGATCTGGAAAATAGATCCAGGAGAGACAATTTAAAAATTATGGGACTACCTGAAAGCTATGATCAAAAAAAGAGCCTAGACATCATCTTTCATGAAAATATCAAGGAAAACTTCCCTGATATTGTGGAACTAGGGGGCAAAATAAATATTGAAAGGATATGACTGAAAAGCAACAACAATAAATTTTATCAGTTTCAAGCAGTGTAGCAACTTCCATCCCCTGAGAACCTTTGTTTTGTGTCTTGGATCACATGTCTTGGCTGTGTTTAAGGGAGTTTCAGAAGGGAAGGTACAAATGATGTAATAATTCTAGTTATGTCATTGATAGACAATAAGAAGACACACATATATTGTTTGAGATTTTGTTTTGTCATTTTACTAATTTCTATAAAACACCCTGTCTGACTCCACCAGAAGTCTTTGGGACACAAGAGAAGCCATTAACCCAATGTGTTGGTTGCTGTTAGACGAACTAATAAATTGATCATGATTGGGAAAAAAATTGTCATTGTTGAAAAATGGATATAGATGAAAGGAAAAGCATGGAGAGTAAAATAATTTTGTATTTAATCGTCTGTCATTGTAAGGAGAATGAACACGATGTGAGAGCCATGACAGCAATGTTTAGTCCAGAGTTCTAAACAGATCATAGACTTATCCTCTCCAAGCCAAGCAATCATCCAATAAAAAGATATGCCCCAAGGCAAGAAGACTACCAGAATACTTAATGTCAACAAATAAGAGCACTTCTCTGATCATGAACACTTTCTTCCTAACTTTCTTCCTAACCTAGTGAAGGGAAAGCTGAGCCAACAGAAAAGGAGTGGAAAACTTTCAGAGTCTTGTTCTATAGCACCACATTTACTTATCTAGGACTGAATACTCACAAATATCAAGATCAGTTTGATGAAAATGAGGGAGAAATTCAGAAGCTGGGAGATGAAATATGAGAAGTTCACAGGGTTTACCAGCAGGATAGCTGGTTTATCTCTAAGGTGGAAGCATTTAACTCTTGTATAAATAAAGTGCAAGCAAAGTTTAAACAGATGCAAGATTCTTGACTCAGTAGAAAGAAGATGAAATTCAGTTTTACATTGACTGTGTGTGTTTGTCCTTTGTTGCCAAAGAAGACCATGCCATCAGAGAAATGATGACATGACTTGCACTTGACTTTGTTTTGAGTAATGGAGGGCTGTGCAGGTCACCAGCCTCACTTCTTTTCCAGAGCCATCTGAATCCAGTGACCAGATATTCTTCAGGATGACTGGAGATTACTCAGGATGAGGCAATTGGGGTTAAGTGACTTGCCCAAAGTCACACAGATAGTGAGTGTCTAGTGTCAGAGGTGAGATTTGATAGCAACAATTCAAAGCACTTTTTTGATGTTCTGAGTGTTATTTAGCAGCCAAAGACCCTTGACAGAATAAGTTTTGAATGCCATTAGGCTCCTCTCATGTGGCAAATTGCCTTTTCCTAATTCTATTCTCCTAAGAATTCAAGATTGCCTCTGTGGTACATCTCTAAAAGGAAAGAAAAATAGGTAGTCCTGTGACAATTGCAGGATGCTCTCTCAGTCAATATCATCAAGATTATTGTTAGAATCCTCCTTAATACACAGATTCTCCACCTGGAAGATGATCATTTACCTGAGGGCCAGTGTAGCTTCAGTTAATACTGAAAAGTGGATGATATGATGTTTGCTGTTTGACAACCCCAGGAGAAATGCCAGGAGAATAGAGGTCATCTGCACCCAATAATCATTAGTCTAATAAAGGTCTTTGATACTGTTACTCTTAAGGATTTGTGGAAACGTTTGTCAAAATTTGGTTGCCTGGGGAAGTTCATCAGTTTTGTACATCAGTCTCATGATGTCATGCTTGTTCAGAGTCTAGATAAGTGCTCTTTCACTCTATCAGTTACCAGTGTAGTGAAGCAAGACTGTGTGCTTGCTTCCATGCTTTTCACAATGAGAATTTCTGTGCTGTTGTTAGATATCATCAATGAGGACAAAAGTAAGCAAGGTCAGTGACCACATAGATTGTACATTGTTTAATTAGAAAAGGATACAAGCCAAAACTAAAGTTGAAGGACAGTTGTTGTGTAACTTTTTGTTTGCAATTGTTTGTGATTGTGTACTCAATGCAACCTCTGAGGCTGAGATGCCATAAAATATGCATAGATTCTCTGTTGCTTATGCTAATTTTGACCTATCATTAAAAAACACAATAAAACCACCGCAGATTCTCCATTAGCCAGCACACATCTGTGGAAACATAAGCTACTCCAAATGTAGAAAATCTGAATGCTGTGAATAAGTTCACTCACCTTGGTAGTATACTTTCCAGGGATGTACACATTGATGAAGAGTTTGACACATGCATTGCCAGAGTTAGATTTGTGTTTGAGGAACTCTTAAAGAAAGTGTAGGAAAGAAAAGATATTAGACTGCATACCAAACTGAAAGTCTACAGAGCTCATTGTGCTGATCTCATTGTCATATGCCTGTGAAACCTGGAGCATATATCAGTTTCATGCCAGGGAAATGAATTGTTTCCATTTGAATTGTCTGAGGAAAATTCTGAAGATCTCCTGGAAAGATAAGGTCCTAGACAATGAAGCCCTTTCTTGAGCTGAATGATCAAGCATTTAATCTCTACTGCAAAGAGTGCAATTTTGATGGGCTGGCCATATTGTTGTAAAGTAAACAGTGTATTTACTTAAAAGACTATTATACATAGAAGTCACATAAGTCAAGTGCTCACATAGAGGTCAGAAGAAGCAATATAAGCACACTCTCAAAGTCTCTATGAAGAACTTTGATATTGACTAATAAACATTGGAGACACTGGCATAGTACTGTCCAGTATGACAGATCCACATCAAAGAATGTGATGTACTCTATGAGCAAAGCAGAATTTCAGTAACTCAAAATAAATGTGAAAGGCACAAATTTCTAATCCAATTATCCATATGGACTATTTGTGCCTGATCTGTTGTAAAGCTTTCCAAACTTGTGTTGGTCTAGTCACCTATAGTCAGACACACTGTATCTTGACCCCAATAAAGTGATATCATTGTGGTTGTCTTTGAGAATCGAAGAAAATAATCAACATCAAAAGAAATATAGCAATAAGAATAATAATGGCAAATTTTCACTCAAACACCTCCATCGTGAGCTTTATTTAAATGTTAATGAAAAATTTCACATGAATGACAGTAAAGACATAGAGAGTATAACAATTTTGCATCATGAATCACTTGCCGTAAGTAAATCAAAATGGCTTAAAAGTTATCAGAGTCAACAAAAATTTGAACTATTTGACAGTATCAATCCAGGACAGCATACATTAAGAATGTGATATTGTTTGTAAAATGTTTCGACCATGAATATAATTTGGAATGGGAATGTTAATTGTCTTCAATCACTGTAATTGTTATTTGAAAAAGGGTAAAAAGTTGCTCTCTTAAAAACCAAAGAATAGAATCAGCTATAATCTATTTAAGTTAAAAATAAGTCAGTTTAGGTTTCTTTCTTTTTGTATTATTTATTTAATTAACTTTTTACATTCATTTTCACAAATTTTTGGGTTCCAAATTTTCTTCCCTTTTATCCCCTTCCCCCACCCCAATACCCCAAGCAATCTAATTTTCCCTATCTCCAATTTGCCCTCTCTTCTGTCATCCCTCCCTTCTCTTATCTCCATCTTCTCTTTTCTCCTGTAGGGCCAGATGACTTTCTATTCCTCCTTAACTGTATGTCTTCTTTCCTAGTTACAACAACAATATTAAACAGATGTTCCTAAAACTTTGAGTTCCAAATTCTCCCCATCCCTCCCTCCCCACCCATTCCCTTTGGGATGGCAGGCAATTCAATATAGGCCCTATCTGTGTAGTTTTGCAAATGACCTCCCTGATAGTCGTGTTGTGTAAGACTAACTGAATTACCATCCCTCCTAACCTGCCCCTCGTTGTTTCTCTTCTGTCTGTTGATCCTATCCCTCCCCATGTGTTGACTACAAATTGCTCCCTCCTCCCTTTGCCCTCCCTTCCATCAACCCCCCCCTTGCAATATCTCCTTCTCCCCCCCTTTCTTATACTGTAAGATAGGTTTTCATACCAAAATGAGTGTGCATTTCACTCCTTTGTTTAGTCAAATGTGATGAGGGTAAACTTCTTGTTTTTTTTTTTTTCCTCAGCTCTCCTCTTTTTCCCTCCACTAAAAAAATCTCCTACTTGCCTCTTAAATGACATATAGTTACCCCCTTCCATTTCCCTCTCTTTCCTCCCACTACATTTCTCTCTCACCATTTACCTTAATTTCTTTTAAGGCATGGTCCCATCCTATTCAGTTCACTCTGTGCTCTCTGTCTCTGTATGTGTGTGCATGCGTGTACATGTGTATGTGTGGTCCCACCAACTACCCAGATACTGAAAAGTTTTAAGAGTTAGAAATATTGTCTTTCCCTGTATGAATGTATACAGTTCACTTCTGGTAAGTCCCTTAATACTTCTCTTTGCTGTTTCCTTTTTCATGCTTCTTCTCATTCTTGTGTTTGAAAGTCAAATTTTCTTTTCATCTCTGGTCTTTTCATCAAGAATGATTGAAAGTCCTCTGTTTCATTGAAAGACCATATTTTCCCTTGAAGTATTATACTCAGTTTAGCTGGGTAGGTTATTCTTGGTTTGAGTCCCAGTTCCTTTGCCTTCTGGAATACCCTATTCCACGCCCTTCGATCCCTTAATGTAGAGGCTGCTAGATCTTGAGTTATCCTGATTGTATTTCCACAGTACTGGAATTGTTTCTTTCTAGCTGCTTGCAAGATGTTTTCCTTGAGCTGGGAGTTCTGGAATTTGGCCACAATATTCCTAGGAGTTTCTCTTTTTGGATATCTTTCAGGTGGTGATCGATGGATTCTTTCAACATTTATTTTGCCCTCTGGTTCTAGAATGTCAGGGCAGTTTTCCTTGATAATTTCATGGAAGATGATGTCTAGGCTCTTTTTTTGATCATGAGTTTCAGGTAGACCCATAATTTTTAAATTGTCTCTCCTGGATCTATTTTCCAGGTCAGTTGTTTTTCCCATGAGATATTTCACATTCTCTTCCATTTTTTCGTTCTTTTGGTTTTGTTTAGTGATTTCTTGGTTTCTCGTAAAGTCATTAGACTCCATCTGCTCCATTCTAATTTTGAGAGAACTATTAAATTCAGTGAGCTTTTGAGCCTCTTTTTCCATTTGGCTCATTCTGCTTTTGAAAGCATTCTTCTCCTCATTGGCTTTTTGAACCTCTTTTGCCAATTGAGTGAGCCTATTTTTCAAAGTGTTAATTTCCTCAGCATTTTTTTGGGTCTCCTTTACCAAGGTATTGACCCGTTTTTCATACTTTTCTTTCATGTCTCTCATTTCTCTTCCCAGTTTTTCCTCTACCTGTCTAACTTGCTTTTCAAAATCCTTTTTGAGCTCTTCCAAGGCCTGAGCCCACCCACCACCCCCCTGGGGTGTCTGGGGCACTGAGGCCCTGCCCTCCACGTCTTTCCCTGATGGCAAGAATACATATTCATGTTCGTCAGATCTAAAGGTCGGGATCATTTGCATTTGTTGGAAAAAACTCTCTATAGTCTTATTTTTCTTCCCTTTTCTGGGCATTTTCCCAGCCAGTTACTTGACTTCTGAGATTTCTTTCCACCTCCGCCTGGATCTGCCCAGCTAGTGCTTGGCCTCTGAGATTCAAATCGGCTTTCCGGCAGCAAGCTTTAGTTCTGGTGCTGGGGTGGGGGCAGGGCCGCCTCCCAGGCTCAGTTCCCTCAGGGGCTTTATGCAGAGATTTTCAGGAACAGAGCGGGTGGGGGCGGGGTGGGGGGCCCGCCTCCTAGGCTCAATTCCCTCGGGGGCTTTATGCAGAGGCCTTCAGTAATAGAGCAGGGTGGGGGCAGGGCCGTCTCCCAGGCTCAGCTCCATCAGGTTTTATGCAAAAACCTTCCGTAATGAAGATCCTGCCTGCTGTTGGGGGATTCCTAAGTCCTGGGCCGCTGCCGCTGCAGCCCACACCTCTGCCTCAGCCGCTTCCTGCCCCCATCTCTCCCGCCACCGCTTCCTCCTGAGGGGGCCCAAGTCACGGAGAGGCCCTGTTCCCCCTCTCATCCAGCCCAGCCTTCTTTCTCACTGACCTGTAGCTTCTGTGGGTGGAGGGACTTTCCCGGCTGCCGGAGATTCTGTCCCTGAAGCCTGCTCGGATCTGCTCCTCTGGGGCCACGGCCAGAGCAGCGTTGGGGTGGGGTCTGCTTTCCGGAGTGCGACGGACCGTGGGGACGGGTCTCCAGGGCTCCCTGGAACAGAAATCTCTTCCACTCCGTTTCTGCACACCTTTTATTGACCCAGAAGTTATGGGGGTCTCTTTTTACATTAATTCTATGGGCTTTGGTTTTTGAGCTCGTAAAGGTGCATCCTTCTACTCCGCCATCTTGGCTCCGCCCCCTACCCAGTTTAGGTTTCTTGACAAAAATATAATAAATTTTTTAGTTGTTCAGTAGAGGCTGGAAATGTACTTTTTAAACCACGTCCTATTTATTTAAACAGTACTTTCCAATTCCACCTGACAATTCCTGTTATGTAGAGATTCAATTGATGGCTACTGTAGGTAATTCCAACTTTCAGGTTCTGTGATTCTAAGAAGAGTCTGTCCTGATGACTCCACTTTCCTGCAATCTACTCCAAAAATATTTGCATTGTATTTATTTTTACATATTCTCTACATATTTATTTATCTGCACAATGTCTCTCCTAATAGAAAGCAAACTCCTTGAGGACAGACATTATTGAAAGTTTTGTCTCTGAAAGTCCAACATTGTGCCTGAAATGAAGCAGTTAAAAATAAATGTTTGTTGATTCATTGGACAATACACATTCCTCAATAAGCTGTGTGTATAAATGAATATCTAGGCCAAAATATTTTTGAACTGTTAATTATTTTATTTAAAATGCTCCAAAGTATTCTAGTACTTGCCGAAATCAACATGGTTATCTACTAATAGTTGTATCTCATCATCTAAAGGAAATATCCCTACAAATTCAACTTGGTGATAAATTTCTATAATGACATCAATGAAAAATTATGATGAACATATACATTTGAATGAATTCAAGGATCTGCATCAAATGAGAGAACATCTTTGAAATACTAAATTACTTATAGATTTGTTGTTTGACTAAATTATAGAACACTATATATTCTGAATATCTGCATTTATGGATAACACAGAGATAAAAGGAGAGATGCATAGTGGATATAAGTCGATATCACCTTAGAAGAAATGAGGATTATGAAGGTATTATAGTGTATAAATGTATTCAGAGGAATTTATAATCCAAGAAGGTGATCTTTATCATGTTGTGAGGGGTAAGAGATAATCAGGCCATGCATTGAATGGTGTTCTCAAATATCATTAGAAAGCAATGAAGAGCCCTGCTAAGGCAAGTGGACTAATTGTAGTAAGTTTATGGGAGAACATGAGAATACCTATACAGGACTGATTGGCATAAATAGATCGACAATTTTCATGAAGGTTGAGTTCATTGATTCATTAGGTGTTAGTGAGATCACTGATTCATCTAAGCACCTAATAAAGTTAGAGATATTTGACATTAGAAGTGTGTTAAAGCTAATAATTGTTACCAAGAGTTAGCAATAAACAGAACTCATTGTTCAGCTATCTTTTCTTACATAATCTTGCATGTGTTTCTATGTATGTCATTGAAATGTTAATGGAAATACAAAGCAAATCTACACAACCAAATGTAGAAAAAATGAAGTTAGAGGAAATTTTAAAAATAATAAATGGATTTGAAACCTTAGATTACAATTGAAACAGAATATCTAATATGTAGAAAATTCAATGAAATAGTTTTTATGACTGTGATCTCCATGAAAGTCTGAGGCATTATGATGATTTTATAAGAAATATAACAGTACTATTATCAGTGTATATAGACCTCAAAATTAAAATAAAAGCATAATATTGGAGTAGTTTGGAGAGCTCGAGTGAACACTTTGTAATGTATTGACTACTGGGCTTATATTTCATCTACTCTATCATGTTGAATAGATTAATATTATGTTTAACAAATAAATGCAGCATCCTTTTAACAAAAGCATAGGAACAATTTTCATGCCAGTAGAGTGCATCAAATCTAAAAAAAAAAAATCTCTCTCAGGGCATTGTATGGGTCCCCTCTTGTGAATTACTAGGATATGGAGAAGAGAAACATAACATGAAGAATAATGGGTATAGGTTAATATCTGTATTGTTGAAAAAAGTATCCCTTTAGCATTATAATCACAACAAACTGAGACAAATGAAAAACCCAGGAGACAGAGTTTCTTGGTAATTAATTGGCAACTTAATTATTTAAATAATTCAACTATCATTTATTTAATTAATTAATGTTTATGGGGGACTTAATTATCTACCATTTAATTATTTATTTGATTAATTAATATTTATTGGTAACTCATTTAATTATTTGATTATTTAATTAATTAATGTGTATTGGTGGCTTATTTAATTGATTTGATTATTTAATTAGTTAATGTTTATTGGTCTCTCTGGGTAACCAAAAACAAAACCATACAGATCCCTGAATGCTTAAATAGTTTTGGAAAAGGAGGTGACCCTTAAAGACATAACTCTTCAGTTCGACCTGCTGAGATTGCAACTTGATCATGAGACCCAACTGCCTCCTGCTATCTGTACAAAGGAATCCATCTCCAGCCAAACTACACCCACTGGACAATAGGGGGTTTCAAGAGCATGAACCTAATATTTCAGGGCTGGAATTCACCTAAATTAGATGCTATTTACACTTTAATCAGAAGTAAGTTCTCCTAGTTTGGTGGAGTGCTGCCCAAGATTGAAGAGAATGTTCCCAGGATGATTAGGCCAATTTCATTATCAGTCCTGTCTTTCAGAAACTTTTGGACCTACAAGGACTAATCCTTTAAAGAGGAAATAAAAAGGAAAAAAAAGAAACAATCTTAATTTAATAATCAGATAAAAGAGAAAATAATTTCTCACAAAAGGGTTGAAGTATTCTAGGAGATCTTGAATTTTTTTAAAAAGTTACAAACTTCTTAGGAAACAACATTATTATATCAAAGTGCTCTTTTATATGCTAATCAATAGCACAAATAAATATTTTTTCTCTAACCCATTTGGTTTTCCCAATGAAGAAACTACTTGCCTTTTAAGAAGAATTCAAGGTGATATGATGACTTTAATTCTAAATAGGTTCCATTTAAGTGCTTAGAGGAAAAATAGAAAATAAATAATCTGATAATAATAATGAAATGTAAATATTTCAACAGTCAAATAGTTTTTGAAGTAGTGTGTGTGTGTGTGTGTGTGTGTGTGTGTGTGTGTGTGTGTGTAACATAAAGAACCTCCATAATAATTTAACATCTAGGATTTTATCCTCTGTTTTAAGATTAAGCTTAAAAGAATCTTAGAATAGACTAAAAGAAAACAATTGCATAGTCGTAATTTGTAGAGTTAAACAAATTAATATAAACAACCACATAACTAGACATCTACATTGATATTGATGAATCTTAATATCCTCTCACATGGATACAAGTGCTAATTCATGCAACTTTTTCTGCTTTCTGCACTGCTACTACTACATCATGTCATCTAAATAACTGTAATTAAGCATTTCTTACGGCTGATTACAGTGCACTGATGAACATTCCCACTGGATTTAATAGCCTCTTTATAGCAACTACAATAATCATCTCATATTATGTCTTTCCTTCTGAAGACTTTAATAATCTTAAATTCAAATTGTATAGGCTGCTGATTTTTGCAATCTGAAGTTCAACAGGAGCTTAATCAAGAGAGTTGAAGTATCACATCACTGATATCTATTAAGCAATATGGTAATATGTAGCTAGGAAAATACATATCTAGGTTGTTTTGTCAATAGATCAATACTTTCTAAAAAATCATAGTACAAACCAGAACATCATTTTTTCTTGTTTTGAGATGAATATAAGAGCTATAACTTTTAACATTAACATTTCCACCTCCCTAAATAATTCTTTCATTTTGAAATTTCAGATACTCTATAATGATATAAATTTCACCTTGATATTTAATTGTAAAAATGGGTTGAATATTATTCTGGTAAGTAATAATGAAAGAATATTAAGTAGAAAGATGGATTATTTTGTTGTTTTTTCTAATTTAATGGAATAAAACTAAACAGCAATTATAACATATGATCACTTAAAATTTTTGTTTTCATTTTCTCAAAGGTGGAAAAAAATAGAAATATTATTATAGCAAATAAAGTAATCGACACCTCTTCACATCCATCATGTCAAGTTCTGAATGGATATTTACCCCACATACACTGAAAAAGAGAGTATATAATTAATTCTGTGTTTTATTTAGGAATGAAATTTGTCAAAAGATCTGAGGAAAAATATAAAATTAATTTTCAGAAGAAACACATAATTGTGGAAGAATTTCTCTAAAAATAAAGTATCCTCAATTCTTTATAAAAGTATTTATGAGGTGACTTTAGCTACACTATCAATTACACTGGGCCCATATGCAGATGTATATTCAACTATTTTGCTGGAATTTTATTATTATTATTATTGTTATTATTATTAAACCATAGTAATTCCTGGCCTGTACAAGGTCATACCTTTGAAGAAGAAGACTTTACTATGTACAGAGATAGAATATTCACTTTTAGATAGCCCTAATTTTAGTAAGCTTTTCTTTTCATAAATCATAAACCTACCCATTTGCAATTTCTACCAACTATATTATGGGTACTACAGTGAACAAATGAAATTCCTCTATGAGAAGAATGCATTTTCAATTCTTTATTATCTGCATAGCTCCCTTGTCTCTTTTTCTATAAGCTAAAATTTCCTAAAAACTAAAATAGATTCTCATATTACAAGATCTTGAAACCATCAACATACTAGTCATTTTGGGATGTTTTCCAAATATCAATGTTGAACATAAAATTTGTTACCTAGATCTAAAAATAATAATAAATAACTGCATAGTAGAGGATAATAGCATTATTAGTGTCTATTTTTCCCCAAAAACTAGATATTTTAATGCTGCATAAGGCTGTATTGCCTTCTTTTATTTATTTGTTCATTCATTCATTCAGTCATTCATTCACTATGTTATTTATTCATTTGCCCATTTGTTTGCTTGCTGTTATATCAGTTATGTAGCTCATATTGATCTTATAGCTCACAGAAAACTCCTGATCTTTTATTCAAAGTGAGACTCATATATTATATTGTTATTTTAATTTTAACTTAAGTACAAATTTATACTTATTCTTATCATGTTATTAAATGCAAATTTTCCATTTTAATGTTATGTGATATGTTACTTATCTCTTTATAGTTTTGTTTTTATTTCTGTAAAGCTGATAAACATATCATATATACCTTTATTCATGTCACTAATGAAAATGTTATGGAAGAGACATCTAAGGATAAATTCCTAGAATATTGAAGTAGAGGAATCTCCCTGCCTGATATACACTAATAACTAAATGTGAGACATTCAATTAATTCAGAATCCCCTAACCATCATATTATCTAGCCTTTATCTTTGTGAAAACATCTCCCCTTCTTGTCCACAAAAGCAATATGAGACATTTTGTCAAATGCATTGTTAAAATTTTGTGAAGCTAATTCATAACATTATATAGTGCAGTGAAAGAAAGTTAAGGTAGTCTTGCATGATAGTTTTGAACAACCTATACTGGTTGTTTGTGATTCAAGTTTCTTTTTCAATCAATTTATTAACATTTTAAGTACCTATTTAGTGCCAGGTATTATGCTGAAGCCCAGGAATTGGGGGAAAAAAGGAACAAAAGACAATTTCTGCAACCACCATAATGAGGGAGAAAACATGTTACATATGTATGTATGTGTGCATATGCATTATATATGTATGAAGCTATATATGCTATATACATGAAAAATAAGTGATAACAGAGGGAAAGCACTAGAATTAAGAGGTGTTAGGGAAGGCTTCCTGTAAAAGATGAGATTTAAAATAGAAGAGAAAGGAAGTTAGGGAATTCAGGAATCAGAGCTGAGAGAACACATTCTAGGAATTGGGGACAGTCAAGGAAAATGCCCAAAGCTAAAAGATGGAATATCATAGATCTAGGAGTCCAACGTCACTGGACCAAAAGATATGTGTCTGGAAATAAGGTATACAGGAAATGGTGTATAGTAATCTATCTTGCTCTACAAGAAAATGGAGGGAATGGAGATAAGAGAAGGAAGGGGTATGATAGAAGGGAAAAGAGATGGGGGAAGTGGTTATCAGAAGGCATTCTGTCTTGAGGTGGGTGGAGGGAGAAATGGGGAGAAAATTTGGAAATCAATGTGTTGTGGAAGTGTCTGTTGAAAACTAAAGCTAAATTAATTAATGTAAAATAATATTCTTAGCCTTTTGTTGTTCCAGATGAATTTTGTTACTATTTTTCCCACAGTCAGGAATGGAACTGAAGAAGCAAATTGATTTAGGTAGAATTCTCATTTTTTATGACATTACTTAAGTCTCCTCATGATATTTTTTTCTAATTGTTTAGATCTCACTTTATTTCCATAAAATGTGGTTTGTAATTGTGTTCATATAGTTCGTGAGTTTGTCTTGGCAGATATATTCCCAAGTATTTTAAGTTGTAAAATATTACTGAAATGAATTTTTTTCTATCTTTTCCTGGTGGATTTTTTTGGTAATATCGAGAAAGGCTGATGTTTTGTGTGTGTTTCTGAAGTTGTTCATAATTTCATGTAGTTTTAGTTGATTTTCTAGGATCCTCTAAATATAACATCATGTCATCTGCAAAGAATGATAATTTTGTTTCCACATTTCCTGTTTTAATTCATTCCATTTCTTTTTCTTCTCTTAATGCTATTACTAACATTCTAATACACTATTAAAAAATACTGATGATAAGGAGCATCCTTGCTTCACCCAAGGTCTTATTTGGAAGGCTTCTACCTTATTCCCCTTTCAGAAAATGCTTGCTAATTGTTTTACATAGAAACTGAATATCATTTTAAGGAGATCTCCAATTATTCCTATATTCTCCAGAGTTTTTACAAGGAATGTGTGTCATTTGCCAAAATATTTTTTTTTTCTGTATCAATTGGGATAATCATGATTTCAACTGGTTTTGTGATTGGTTCAGTCAATTTCTTTCTGACTGACAATTTTCCTAAAATTAAAAAACCCTGCATTACTGGGATAAAAACATAGAGTATGGTCATTATAATATATTGCTCTAATCTTCTTGCAAGCATATTTAAAACATTTTTTGCATCAATATTAATTAGGAAAACTAGTCTATAACTTTTTTTTTTTCTGCCTTGACTCTTCCTGGTTTGGTATCAGCACAATGTTTGTGTCATAAAAGGAATTCTGTAGGACTCTTTTATTGCATATTTTCCCAAATAAATTATGTAGTATTTGGACTATTGGGGTTTTTTTTAAATCTTTGATAGAAATTACTTCTTAATTCATCTAACCTTGGGGATTTTTCCTTAGGGAGTGCATTGATGACTTTTAAAATTTCTTTTTCTATGATGGGTTTATTTAAGCATTCTCTTTCCTCTTCTGTTAATCTAGTCAATTTATACTTTTGTAAATATTAGTCCATTTCACATTGATTGGCATAGAGTTTGGCAAAATAATTTCTTTAATTTCCTCTTCATTGGTGGGGAATCAACAATTTTCATTTTTGATATTGGTAATTTAAAATTACATTTTAAAAATCATATTAACTAAATACTTATTAATTATTTCCCCATAAAACCTATTCTTAGTCTTATTCATTACTTTAAAGGTTTTCTTACTTTTAATTGCATTTATGTATCCTTTCATTTTTTACTATCTCCAATGGAGAACTTTAGCAAAGATTCAAGATATAAAATGACACAACATAAATAATCAGTATTTCTACATATTAACAACAAAGTGCAGCATCACGAACTTGAAAGAGAAACTCTACTTAAAATAACTTTAGATCATTCAAAATTTTGGGAGGATCTACCTACTAAAAGTAACCTAGGAGTTACAACATGAGGATTACACAAAATTTTTCACACATTGAACTCACATAATAAAGCACATAATAAATACTTGTTGAATTTTTGGCATATACAGAAACACAAATACACACCTAAAACACATATACTATATAGTGTGTGTATAGCTAGATGAATATAGATATAGATAATATTTATTCCATATATACTATACATACTATATATGTATGTGTATATATAATGTACACTTTATAAAAATATGGTGTACAACATATATACCCTATATACCTATTTTTGTGCCTATTTACTATATATAATGTACATATGTAGTATAAACAATTTGTATATACACTTTTGTATTTTATGCATATTTACATAGCATGTGAACATTATATTGCATGTTTATACAAAGTGCTATCTATATGATATTGTATATTACATTGTATCTACTCTATGCATATTTAATTACATATATATGTGCATGCGTACATGTGTTTATGGGGTGATTACAACATATAATAACAACATTTGACATATACTCTAACCATGATCAAAATTTTATTTACTTTTCATAAAATGCTAATAGTGTGTTTAGAGGACTTTCACACTTCATTTTGGGTTCATCTTAGTTTAACCTTCACTAGTTCCTTTTACAGATCATGCACAATGAATCCTCAGATTGAGTTATCTGACTCTATCAAAAATAGCGTTAGGTTTAGAAGACCTGTTGCTAGTCCTTAACGTCCTGTTAACCTGTAAGATTCATGCTGCTTTCAATTTTGTCTATCAAAGAATAATCATATCATTGATTGCCATACAGAGGTGGGGAGTTCATTTCTACCCTTTAATTTCCTAGAATACAACAAATAAAGATCAACAACAATAGAAATCAATCCTAACTTATTCCTTATTGAATATCAGTATGCACTTTGTCACAAAACCAATGTGAAGAAATGGAGTGTGGATTTTTTCCTGACATTTGTAAAGTGTTTATGTAAAAGTATGCTTCTAATACTTCAAAGGTTGCAGTTTAACAAATTAAAGCACATGTTTCTTTTAAATTGACATGTTGGTCATTTGAGTTAATGCAAATTATTTGTGTTTCATTTAATAGAATCTTAACATAATCTATGTGTTAAGACCCAAATCTTCCATTATTCATACCGGAAATATATTCGATCAAAAATTGTGAAAATAAGGTATAAAAACCACATGTTTTTGCATCATGTAATTTTCCATTGTAACTAAGAATAAAGTCATCTATTCTAAAATACTTTCCAAAGATTTGCACTAATTCTCAATTTGCACTAATTTACAATTTTGGTGGTAACATTAAAAAAATGAATGGTATCTTGTCCTCTTGATAGCTATTTGTCATAACTTTTTGATTTGTCTTCTGGCGAGAGAAGTCTTTAAGATAATTTATTTTACACCCAGTTATTTAAAAGAAAATAAACTGATAAGATGGTATAACTAGATTTTCATGACTTTAGAAATTTTAAAAATCTTTGCATTTTAACTATCCTCTTCAAAAACCACATATAATTAACTACTTAATGCAAGAAATATATACATATACATATATATATATATACATAAATATAGACTACTATATACATGAATTTATAATATGATACCAATTCTCTGGAAGCTTGGGTTGTCATAAAAAGATTAGTGGAGAAACCAGCATTTAAGCTAGTCTTTGACTATTCTAAGGACAATAGGAATTGTAAAATTGGGGTATAATAGAAATGAGAAATTTCAAGATTTCTCATTTCTTTTATCCCACCCCCAATTTAGAAATATATCCCACTAAAATCATATGCCTCATCATTGTGTAATGGTGATGTAGAATTATTGAAGGCAATGGAGAGCAAACTCTCCTTTTATTTCTACCCTACTAGAAAGGTTTTAAGTATGAATTGGTAATGGATACCATTTCTGTACTCTGAAGACAAATCTAAGTAAGTCCAAAAGAGCTCATACACAGTCTTGCTGTAGGCAATGAAAATTTCAACCTTACCAGCTCTTGAAAAGTATGTGCTAAGCCATAGAAAAGCTGCAATCTGCTTTAGTATAAGTCAAAGGAATCTTTCAATCTGACTTGAAGCTGAAAATTTCTGTGTATGTTGTCTTCTCATTAAAATGTGAGCTTGTTTACAGCAGGAAATATGGCAGATTTTGATTTGAATTGTCAGAGCATAGAATGTTTCTTTGTACATAATAAAAGTTTATTTTTTCTTTCTATTGTTAATTAACTCATTCATCATTCATTTATACTGATACCAATTTTGATAAGTTGCTCCCAAAATCAAAAGATGAAAAATAAGGATTTAGCATGGATTTGATAGAAAATATTATAGTGAAAATAGTACATTGTATAGATTTTTCAAATGGTTTTAGGAAGACTAATGTAAATCTTTCTTCAGACAATTACTTCCTCTTTATACACACTAAGTAACTAAACTTGCAACTACCAATATAATAGTCTGTTTTCTCATATGTAAAATGGGAGTAATAACAGCCACTACTTCATAGTGTTGTTGTAAAGTCAAAATAAGTATACAAGCACATCCTTATTATATATATATATATATATATATACACATACATATTGTGTACATACATCAGTGTAAATGAAATTAAAAGTTATTATCTTCTCTTTTGTAATACTTAAGAATTTTTTTATTTACTATTTCCCCAAGTTACATGTAAAAACAATTTTAACATTTATTTTTAAGACTTTAAATTCCAAATTCCCTCCTTTCCTATCTCTCCACACTCCCTTATTGAGAAGGCAAGCAATTTGATACAGGTTATGTATGTGTAGTACTGCAAAACATTTCCATATTAGTCGTGTGGTAAAAGAAAACCTGGACACCCCCTAAAAAAATTCAAGGAAAATAAAATTTAAAAAAATATATGCTTCAAACTGTGTTCAAAAATCATTAGCTCTGGGGATGGATAGCATTTTGTGTGATAAGTCCCTCAGTTGTCTTGGTCATTATATTGCTGAGAATAGCTGTCATTCATAGCTGATCATTTTATAATATTGTTGTTACTTTGTACATGATACATTTCACTTTGTATCAATGCATGCAAGTCTTTACAAGTTTTTATGAAAGCATCTTGCTCATCATTTTTTTTACCCAAATTTATTAACTTATTTTCAGTTTTCAACATTAACTTCCCTAAATTTCAAATTTTCTCCCCTTCCCTCCTCTAGATGCCATTCAATCTTATATGAGCTCTACTCATACATTCCCACTGAACACATTTTTACATTAGTCATTGTAATGATAATTTAAATGAGATCTTCCCATTCATTAATAGGTCCATGTAACCTGCTTAAATCACATGGAAGGCTAAGTCACAGGTGGTGAGAAGAGCTTGCTGAACAGGTAGAACAGGAAGGGTGGAATAGAACTAGGAGGAACTTGATGAGAGCAATTAGAATGGGGGAAGGAGAGGCCCCAGGCATGCAGATAGCTAGGCTTATGAGTGTTTGTTTGTGGGAAGGCCCCAGGAAGAGAGAAGGCTTGGAAATGCCTTTGTCACCTGCAGTGCTAATGTATATTGCCTAATTGTTTTCTATGGAAGATTTGGCTTTCTAGTGTTGGGATTTGGCTTTGTGGTGTCTGAATAAATGTTTTCTGTCTTCTATCTAGAGAGTCTGTTATACTTTGAGATTCAGAAGTATACCAGTATATTTATAGTTCCCATCAGTGCAACCAATATTGCTTTCATAATAATTTGTCATCATGAACAGAATCACAGGGTATAAAATCTCTATTTAGAGGCAGAAAGACTTTAGAGGAAGAAACAGATATCAGAGGATAGGATGACTTATCTTATTCCTCCCTAAAAAGGGAATAGGTCAAAAGCACTGGACCTTGTGCAAATTGGGAACTGAAGTTAAAGGAGAGGGTACCAGAGATTTGGAAAGATATTTGCAAGGAATACCAATAAAACCAGGAAAAGAGCTGGCAGGGGTGTGTAGGAGAGATTGGATTTTCTTAGCAGTTACCATGTTATGTGCAAAAGAAGAGATGAGCTGCTAAAGGAAAAAATCAAATGAAAAAAGAGTTATCTATTTTGCATGGGAATTCCCAGCATTTGGAGTCTCCTTTAAAAGAGTAAGCTGGGGGTCTTGGGTGGAAGAAAGGTCTGTTCATTTAGCTCAGAAGAAGTGAAAAGCTGGCAAAAGAAATGGGCATACAACCTTTTTACAGACTCAGCGTAGTTGTCATGGCTATGACTGTCAGGTGTGTGGGAGGAAACTGTAACAAATCCAGAGTTGGAAAGTGAAACAATGTGAGAGGAAGAAACATGCCCAATACTAAGGCAGAAACAGGATAACCAGGGGACCAACACAGTGTTTAGGGATATAATTGAGTATTTTATTCTCAGGAGGTCATGGATATCTTGAGTCAGTTTACCCAAAGAATAGGAGACTTGCTAATACCTCGAATGGTGAGAGTCTGTGATGAAGGGGTCAGAGGAGCGTCTATAAACATGGATGGTTTGAAATTCCTAGGTATTAGTTAGAATCTAAGTTTGTACAGCAAACTTTTAGAGATTACAACTTGCAAAGAGGTAACAATATAACTAATCTGTTAGCTTTGGCTGCAGAAGGATAAAATAAGCAATATCTTACTGATTGTATGAGACCTAGTGGAGATAGACCCTGGTATGCACTTAAGGACAGTACAAAAAAGCTAAAGAAGGGATAATGAAGACTGCCTTAATGACTGGAA
Organism: Bettongia penicillata ogilbyi; assembly: GCA_023548195.1. Taxonomy (NCBI): domain Eukaryota; kingdom Metazoa; phylum Chordata; class Mammalia; order Diprotodontia; family Potoroidae; genus Bettongia; species Bettongia penicillata. The sequence continues at coordinate 933,362 of JAJHZJ010000347.1, read as the reverse complement.
ATATAGATGCATACTATGATATCCCCTTAGCAGTTTTCCATAGGAATGTAACAGTGAAGATGTTTCCTCCTGCTTACAAACACCTAGTTTTGACTCTGATAACTGGGGAAATAATGCACCTCCTTTCAGAAGTGCTGGACAGGATTTCACAGTTAATTGACTTAGGGATTCAAGCCACACCCCAGGGGGCACAAGACTGAGGTATTAGTATCTCTCATTCTGTTAAAACAAGTAGCAGAGGAATGTTATATACGTCCATTGGAAAAGGAACGAACTACTCCTTGGGTAGTAACTGATGAGATAGCACCAGGAAAAGTACCAGCCCAAATCTGCCAAATATATTGGACCCCTACCCCAAGACAAAGGGTGCAAATTTATATGTACTTGTGTTGACACTTATTTAGGTCTGCTAGTGGTTTGTTGCTATAAGAATGTGACCCAGAAAAACGCCCATAAAACTCTACATATCATAAGTTTACATTATGGAATCCCAAATTCGAAGTGACAGTGGGTCACATTTCAAAGGTAATGAAATGAAGAAATACTGTTAAACAATATAGGATGGATATGTCATATTCCATATCATCTACAAGCATCTGGGTTAATTGAAAGGATGAAAGGATTGTTGAAAGAAAATTTAAGGAAATTAACTTCTTAATTTTAGAAAGATAATTTGTTCATTGCTTTACTTATTTTGAATAATAGACCTTTGGGAGGAAGTACATCTCTAGCCACAATGATCACCCCAAATGTGCAAGGCAGAAAACAACAAACACATAAGATCCCAAATATTGAGTATTGAACTATGAGACCAGATGTCCCATCACTGTATCCAGGGACATCTTGTTGAGCATAATATGTATGAGAATCATTAAAAATCATTTTGAACAGATATTGCCTATGCTAAAATTAGCAACTTGAGGGTTACATGTATTGGATGGAGTCACAGATTCTGATTATCAAGGAGAAATTATTGTGACATTCCAAAGTTTATGTAAAGAACCCATACAGTTTAGTAAAAATGATAGAATATTTTAAGTGATTATTATGCCTTGTGAAACAATACCCCTAATGAAAACTGACCCTCCTTCAAAACTAACTAGCAGAAAAACTGAAGGGATGGGTTGTCCTGATAGAATGAAATTGGGACTTCAAATATGGCTAAAATGGAAATCAGATGATGTTTCAAAGGCTGTGGACCTTATTAAACATGGAAAGATAACATTGTAACTCTTGTTTATTCATGAGAAGATGATGACCACACTGAACCCTTAACTCATACATTCTACCATGAATGAAGCTATGATAGTGGGTTGATGGACTCCAGAAGCATGGCTGACACTAACTACCCTGCTTCTGTTTATTGTCTCCTTGTTTCTTTTTTAGCTTTTTGTCTGTTAAACTTGTTTGCTAGATTTGTTTTCTGCAAGCTTAGTACCCTCCATCTGTAGATGCCTAATTGCTTAAGCTGGATGTCACTCCGTGTAACAACTGTGATATGTCAACAGAATTGTAACAGGAATAACAGAAAATAAGCATATAAAACAACATCTTAGGCAATTGATGCCAACAGAACTTTGCAACCATATAACATGGAACATTCAAACTAAGCCCATAAAACAATATATTAGGGTAAGATTTGAGCACAAGCACCCCAACATTGCCTCTTGAATGAATGGGGTCCAGAATCCTGAGGTAAGGGGAAATGGTCTCTTCTATAGTTAATACCTACTGAAACTGGACACAGAGATTTCCTTGGCCCAAGAAGTTCCATTCAAGAGTCAGCTTACGAGTGTGGGAACGCCCCAGGGTGTGTATGGCTGGGGGGGGGGGGGAGAGGGGCTTGGAAATGGCTTTGTCCCCTGAAGTGTTAATGTGTATTGAATTCTTGGTTACACTAACAGATCTGGCTTTCTGGTATTAAGATTTGACTTTCTGGTATCTGAATAAATCTTTTCATTCTACCTTCTATAGTCTGTTACATTTTGTGATTCTAGAGTCTGTTACATTTTGTGATTCAGAACTATCCAGGAATACTCATATTCACCCACGATGCCTTGGCTATACAGTCATGTTGCATAAAAGAATTATAGTGAATGGGAGAAACCATGCAAAAAACCAAAACAAAACAAAGGAGGAAATAGTCTGTTTCATTTTGCATTTTAATTCTGTAATTCTTTCTCTGGATGTGTTTATGGCATTTCGCATATGAATCTTCTGGAAATGTTTTAGGTCCTTGTATTGCTGTGGATGACTGTCTATCAAAATCTTTCCTCACATGCTGTGACTGTTACTGTGTATAAAGTTCTTTTGATTCTGCTTACTTCACTCGGCATTAGTTCACACAAGTCTTTCCAGATTCTTCTGAATTCTGCCTCTTTATCATTTCTTACAGAACAATAGTATTCCATTACCTTTATATACCAAAACTTGTTCAATCATTCATTCTCCAATTGATGAGCATCTCCTCAGTTTTCAGTTCTTGGCCACCACAAAAAGAGCTTCTACAAATATTTTTTATATGTACATTCTTTTCCCATTTTTATGATCTCTTAAGGATACAGCCCTAGAAGCAGTATTGCTGGGTCAAAGGGCATGCAAATTTTGTAGTCCTTTGGGCATAGTTCCAAACTATTACCCAGAATGTCTGGATCAGCTCACAGCTCCACCAACAATGAATTTGTGTTCCAACTCTCCCACATCGTCTCCAACATTCATCATTTTCCTGTTTTGTCATGTTAGTCAATCTGATAGGTGTGACGAAGTTCCTTAAAGATGTTTTGATTTGCATCTCTCTACTCAATGTTGTTTTAGAACATTTTTTCATTTCACTATAGATTTGCTCATCATTTCTTATAGCACAGTAGTATTCCACCATAATCACATAGCACGACTTGTTAAGGCATTACCTAATGAGGGCATCCCCTCGTGTTTCAATTTTTTGACACCAGAAAAGAGTTGTTATAAATACTTTTGTACATAAAGGTCCTTTGCCTTTTTCTAAAAATCTCTTTTGAAATACAGATCTAATGATGGTATTGCTAGGTCAAAGGGTATAAATGGTTTTACTTCCCTTTGGGCATAGTTCCCAATTGCTGTACAGGATGGTTCACAAATAGACAATTAATGTCTCCTTTTCCCCACATCTCCTCTAACATTTATCATTTACCTTTACTGTCCTATTAGTGAATCTAATAGGTGTGAAGAAGTACCTCAAAATTGTTTTAATTTGAATTTATCCAATCAACAGTGATTTAGAATTTTTTTTCTGTAAAGCTACAGACAGGTTTGACTACTTCATATGGAAATGGTTAAAATCTGTGATCATTAATCAATTGAGGAGTGATTCATTTTTAAAATATTTCCAGAACTCACTAGTAAATCCATCTGGTCCTGGAGATATTTTCTTAGGAAGTTCATTGATGGTGTGTTCATTTTTTTTTTTATGAAATAGGGATACATATGTGCTTTATTTCCTTGTCTAGTAATGTGGATAACTTATATTTTTTTTAAATATTCATCCACATAAATGGGACTATCACATTTACTGTCAAACAGTTAAGAAAAACATCTCCCATTTATTGTTTTAATTTTTTATTCATTGATGGTGAATTTATTCTTTTCATTTATTACACTGGTAATGTGGTTTTCTTTCTTTGCTATATTAAAATTAACCAAGCAGCTTTTACTTGCAATTTTCAGTTTGATAATTTTCTTAACTTCAATTCTACTCATCTGTCTTTTTATTTTCTGAATTTCTAATTTGATATTTGCTTTTGGATTGTTTATTCTTTCTCTAACTTTTTTTGTTGTTTGTTCTATTCATTGAACTCTTCTTCGTCTATTTTATTCATGTTACCCTTTAGAGATATTATATTTCAACTAAGAACTGCTTTACTTACATCTCATAAGTTTAGGTATGTTGTCTCATCATGTCATTCTCTTGTATAAAGTTTGTTTTTCTCGTCTTTTTCTTTTTGTATTTATTTATTTTTAGGTTTCAACATTCTCCTTATACCTCATAATACCTTGAATTCTGATTACCCCTTCCCTCAATGTACCCTCCCTTCTATCACACCTTGACCTTCCCTTATCCCCATTTTCTCTCTTTTCTTGTAGGGCAAAATAAATTTCTATACCCCATTACATTTGTTTCTTATATCCCAGTTATATGCAATAATAATTTTCAATATTCGTTTCTAGCACTTTGAATTCCAACTTCTCTCCCTCCCTCTCTCCCTCCTTCCCCATTCCCACTCCCACTGAGAAGGCAGGACATTCAGTACAGGCTATATATGTGTTGTGTTGCAAAAGACTTCCATAATAGTCATGTTGTGTAATGCTAACTGTATTGCCCTCTATATTAGCCTGCCTCCCCCTTTTTTATTCTCTTATTTGACCTTCCACCTTCCCAAAAGTGTTTACTTTTAGTTACTCCCTTTTCCCATTTGCCCTCTCTTCTATCATCACTCTAACCCCACTTGTCCCCTCTTCCTCTACTTTCCTGTAGTATAACATGTATTTTCATACCAAATTTAGTGAGCATGTTATTCCCTCCTTAATCCCTATACAAAGACAGTAGGCTTTGCTTTTCCCCTCTCCCTTCTCCCTTTTCTCCTCCATTGAATAAGATTTTTCTTATTGCTTTTATGATTTATAGCCTGTTTCATTCCTTTTCTCCCTTTCTCCTCCCAGTATTTTCCTCCCTCATCCCTTAATTTTTATTTTCTTTAATGGATATTATCTCTTCTGATTCAACACAACCTGTACTCTCCACCTATACATATGTGTGTGTGTGTGTGTGTGTGTGTGTAGTCTCTCCTCCTACCCAAATACTGAGAAAAGTCTAAAGACTTACAGATATTATCTTTCCATGTAGGAATATAAACAGATCGGCTTTAGAAAGTCCTTTATGATGTCTCTTTTCTGTTTACCATTTCCTTCTTCTCTTGATTTTTGTGTTGGAAAGTCAATTTTCTATTCAGTTTTGGTCTTTTCACCAAGAATGCTTGAAAGTTCTCTATATCATTGAATAACCATTTTCCCCTTGAATTATACTCAGTTTTGCTGGTAGGTTATGGTTGGTTTTAATCCCAGTTCCTTTGACTTTTGAAATACCCTATTTCAAGCCCTTCAAACCCTTAATGTAGAAGTTCCCAAATTCTGTGTTACCCTCATTGTATTTCCACAATACTCAATTTTTTTTTTCTTTCTAGTTGCTTGCAATATTTTCTCCTTGACCTGGGAACTTTGAAATTTGACCACAATATTCCTAGGAGTTTCTCTTTTTGGGTCTCTTTCAGAAGGTGATCAATGGATTCTTTAAATATATATTTTGCCCTCTGGTTCTAGAATATCAAGGCAGTTTTCCTTGATAATTTCATGAAAGATAATATCCAGGTTCTTATTTTTGATTATGACTTTCAGGTAGTCCCATAATTTTTAAATTGTCTCTCCTGGATCTATTTTCCAGCTCAGTTGTTTTTCCTATGAGATGTTTTCCATTATCTTCCATCTTTTCAATCTTTTGGTTTTGTTTTTAACTGCTTGATTTATCTCATAGTCATTAGCTTCCCTTAACTTGATTCTCTCTTTTGAAATTCGGCCACAATATTCTTAGGAGTTTCTCTGTTCAGATTTCTTTCATGAGGTGATCGATGAATTCTTTCAATATCCATTTTGCCCTCGGATTCTATAACATCAGGGCAGTTTTCCTCGATAATTTCATGGAAGACAATGTCTAGGCTCTTTTTTTTGATCATGGCTTTCAAGTAGTCCAATAATTTTTAAAACTATTTCTCCTGGATCTATTTTCCAGGACAGTTGTTTCTCCAATGAGTTGCTGTACCTTATCTTCTATTTTTTTCAAATTTTTGGTTTTGTTTACTAAATTCTTGGTTTAAGTCAAAGTCATTCATTTCTCTGAACTCAGTTCTCTCTTTCAATGTATTATTTTGTTCAGTGAGCTTTTGAACCTTTTCCTCCATTTGGCTAATTCTGCTTTATAAAACCTCCTTCTCCTCATTGGCATTTTGGACCTCTTTTTCCAGTTGAGTTAGCCTTCTTTTAAAGCTGTTATTTTTCTCTGGAATTTTTTTGGTTCTTCTTTGGTGAGCTGCTAACTTGTTTTTTGAGGTCATCTATTGCCTGAGCCCAATTTAAGTTCCATTTTGGGGCAGAGGCCTTGTCTTCCTCTGACAGCATGCCTTGTTCTTCCTCAATCAGAAAGGATAGGGGGAGACATCTGTTCCCCAAGAAAGTAACCTTCTATGGTCTTATTTTTTTCCCCTTTTTCGGAGCATTTTCTCAGCCAGTTACTTGACTTCTGAGTTTCCCCTCCACAACTACCTCACTTCCAGTTCTGTCCATCCAGCACTTTGGGGCTGAAATTCAGCTCCCAAACCTGAGGGGTTTTCAGTGGGGGTGGGGCTGCTACTCAGTGTGAGATTAAGTTCAGCTGTTCAGGTCTAGGCAGGGCCAACACACAGGGCTTAGTTCCCTCAGGGCATTTAGGAGGAGACCTTCAACAATGGATGTGGGACACAGCCTGCTTTGGGAGCCCCCATCCTCCACCACCTCCACTGCTGTCTCCTGAGGGGTCCCGAGTTATGAGGACACCCTGCTCCCCTCTCGGCCAGCCATAAAGACCCTTTCATGACCTTTGGTGCCTGTGGGTTGAGGGACCTGTGTTGCTGCTGGAGATTCCATCCCTGAAGCCTGCTCAGATCTGCTCCTTTTGGTGCTGTGTGGCCAAGGCAGGGTTGGGCTCTGCTGTGCATCCAGTGTGTGACAAACCTTTCCCTCTGGTTTTTCAGGTCTCTCTAGAACAGAAATCTCCTCCACTCCATTGTTCTGTGGCTTCTGCTGCTCTAGAATTTGTTGAGAGTCCTTCTTTACAGGTATTTTATGGGTTGTGGGGTAAGAGCTAAGCATATGTGTATCTTTCTACTCAGCCTCCTTGGTTCCTCCCTCGACTCTCTCTTTTAAAGAATTATTTTGCTCAGGGGTGGAGCCAAGATGGCGGAGTAGAAGGACGCAAGTTTACAAGCTCCAACCCACAGCACATGGAATTATTGTAAAAAGAGATTCACATAACTTCTGGAACACTGAAAGGGGTACAGAAACGGAGTGGAAGAGATTTCCGTTCCAGGGAGCCCTGGAGACCCGTCCCCAGGGTCCGTTGCGCCCCAGAAAGCGGACCCCACCACCAGCGCTGCCCTGGCCGTGGCCCCAGAGAAGCTGACCCGAGCAGGCTTCAGAGACGGAGGCTCCGGCAGCCGGGAAAGTCCCTCCACCCACAGAAGCTACAGGTCAGTGAGAGAGGCTGGGCCGGAGGAGGGGAGTGGAGTGTCTCCGTGACTCGGGCCGCTCGGGAGGAAGCAGCAGCCGCAGAGATGGGGGCAGGAAGCGGCGGAGGCAGAGGCGTGGGCGGCAGCGGAGGCAGGCAGCAGTGGTGCAGCTGCGGCAGCCCGGGACTCACCCGATAGCAGGCAGGATCTTTATTACTGAAAGTCTCTGCATAAAGGGAGCTGAGCCTGGGAGGCGGCCCTGCCCCCACCCCAGCACCAGAACAAAAGGTCACATTGATGAGCAGCTGGGTGGAGCATTTGAATCTTAGAGCCCAAGAACTAGCTGTGCGGATCTAGGCGGGGGTGGACAGGAATCTCAGAAGTCAAGTAATTGGCTGGGAAAATGCCTAGAAAAGGGAAGAAAAATAAGACTATAGAGAGTTTTTTCCAACAAATGCAAATGATCCCAACATTCGGATCTGATGGCGAGGACGAGGACATATTCTCGCCATCGGGGAAAGATGTAGAGGGCGGGGCCTCAGTACCCCAGACACCCCAGGGGGTTGTCGGGTGGGCTCAGGCCTTGGAAGAGCTCAAAAAGGATTTTGAAAAGCAAGTTAGACAGGTGGAGGAAAAACTGGGAAGAGAAATGAGAGACATGCAAGAAAAGTATGAAAAACGGGTCAATACCTTGGTCAAGGAGACCCAAAAAAATGCTGAAGAAAATAACACCTTGAAGACTAGGCTCACTCAATTGGCAAAGGAGGTTCAAAAAGCCAATGAGGAGAAAAATGCTTTCAAAAGCAGAATTAGCCAAATGGAAAGAGAGGTTCAAAAGCTCACTGAATTTAATAGTTCTCTCAAAATTAGAATGGAACAGATGGAGTCTAATGACTTTACGAGAAACCAAGAAATCACCAGACACAAAACCAAAAGAATGAAAAAATGGAAGAGAATGTCAAATATCTCATGGGAAAAACAACTGACCTGGAAAATAGATCCAGGAGAGACAATTTAAAAATTATGGGACTACCTGAAACTCATGATCAAAAAAAGAGCCTAGACATCATCTTCCATGAAATTATCAAGGAAAACTGCCCTGAGATTCTGGAACCAGAGGGCAAAATAAGTATTGAAAGAATCCATCGATCACCACCTGAAAGAGATCCAAAAAGAGAAACTCCTAGGAACATTGTGGCCAAATTCCAGAACTCCTAGCTCAAGGAAAAAATCTTGCAAGCAGCTAGAAAGAAACAATTCCAGTACTGTGGAAATACAATCAGGATAACTCAAGATCTAGCAGCTTTTACATTAAGGGATCGAAGGGCGTGGAATAGGATATTCCAGAAGTCAAAGGAACTAGGACTCAAACCAAGAATCACCTACCCAGCTAAACTGAGTATAATACTTCAAGGGAAAATATGGTCTTTCAATGAAACAGAGGACTTTCAATCATTCTTGATGAAAAGACCAGAGCTGAAAAGAAAATTTGACTTCCAAACACAAGAATAAGAAGAAGCATGAAAAAGTAAACAGCAAAGAGAAGTCTTAAGGGACTTACCAGAAGTGAACTGTTTACATTTCTATATGGAAAGACAATATTTGTAACTCTTAAAACTTTTCAGTATCTGGGTAGTTGGTGGGACCACACACACACGTACATGCATGCACGCACACACACATACACACATGCACACACACAGAGAGACAGAGAGCACAGAGTGAATTGATTAGGATGGGACCATAGCTTAAAAGAAATCAAGGTAAATGGTGAGAGAGAAATGGAGTGGGAGGAAAGAGGGTGAAATGGAATGGGTTAATTATATGTCATTTAAGAGGCAAGTAGGAGACTTTTTAGTGGAAGGATAAAGTGGAGAGCTGAGGAAAAAAAAAAACAAGAAATTTACCCTCATCACATTTGACTAAAGGAAGGAATAAAATGCACACTCATTTTGGTATGAAAACCTATCTTACAGTATAGGAAAGTGGGGGAGAAGAAGATAAGCAAGGGGGGGGGGATGATGGAAGGGAGGGCAAAGGGAGGAGGGAGCAATTTGAAGTCAACACTTGGGGAGGGTCAGGATCAAAAGATAGAAGAGAAACAATGAGGGACAGAATAGGATGGAGGGTAATTCAGTTAGTCTTACACAACACGACTATCAGGGAAGTCATTTGCAAAATTACACAGATATGGCCTATATTGAATTGCCTGCCTTTCCAAAGGGAATGGGTGGGGAGGGAGGGATGGGGAGAATTTGGAACTCAAAGTTTTAGCAACAACTCTCTAGTATTGCTGTTGCTACTAGGAAAGAAGACATACAGTTAAGGAGGAATAGAGTCATCTGGCCCTACAGGAGAAAAGAGAAGATGGAGACAAGAGAAGGGAGGGATGACAGAAGAGAGGGCAGATTGGAGATAGGGAAAATTAGATTGCTTGGGGTATTGGGGTGGGGGGAGGGAATAAAAGGGGAGAAAATTTGGAACCCAAAATTTTGTGAAAATGAATGTAAAAAGTTAAATAAAAAAAAAGAATTATTTTGCTCAGTGAGCTTTTGAACTTTATTTTTCATTTGGCTAATTCTGCTTTTTAAAGCCTCCTTCTCCTCATTGGCTTTTTGGACCTATTTTTACAATTCAGTTAGCCTCTTTCTAAAGGTATTATTTTCCTCAGCATTTTTTTGATTCTCCTTTAACAGGCTGCTGACAGGCTTTTCAAGATCTTCTATGGCCTGAGGCCATTTCATACTCTTTCTGGAGGTACTGCAGGCAGAGGCCTTGACTTCATCTGACAGTATGCTTTGTACTTCCTCCTCTGAAAGAATGGAAGGAGACATCTGTTCACCAAGAAAGTAAACTTCAATGGTCTTATTTTTTTTTCCTATTTTGAGCATGTTCCCAGCCAATTACTTGACTTCCAAATCCTTTGTCAAGAGGAGGGCCGTAGTGCTCCTCCTCTCACCAGTACTGAGCTCAAGGCTGAAATTCAGATCAGCTGCTCAACTTCCCCAGGGGCTTTGGGTGGAGATGGGGCCACCATTGAGGGCTGAGGTTCAGATTAGCTGCTCAATTCCACCAGAGGCTTTAAGCTGAGCTACCTAGACAATGGACCCAGGTTACTTCTGTGTGAATACCCACCACCTGCTGCTGCTGCTTCTGCTGCCAGGAGTTAGTGCTGTGGGAACTCTGTTCCCCTCTTCCCCAGCTGGGAAAGCCCTCCCACACTGACCTTTGAAAATTTTTTTGTCACTTGTGGGTTGAAGGATCTGGGACCCTCCCTGGTGGGAATTATGCCCCAGGGATCTGTTCAGGTTCTGTTCCTCCCAGTGCCGTGCAGCCAGGGCTAGGCTCTGCTCCACTCAGCAGTGAGATAGACCTTTCCTGTTGGCCTTCCAGGTTACCTTTGGCTGGAAATCTCTCTCACTCTATTGTTCTGTGGCTTCTGCTGATCTAGAATGTTTTGAGTCATTTATTACAGATATTTTGTGGGTTGTGGGGGAAGTGCTAGAGTATATGCATCTTTCTATTCCACCATCTTCGTATAAAGTTTTTATTTTTTCTGTGATTTTTTCTTTTACCCACTTATTCTTTAGGATTAGATTTTTAAATTTCTAATAATTTTATATAATTATATAACTTCCATTGACCTTTTTTCTTTTACACATCCTTATAGTATCATGCTTGCAAAGAATGAATTTAATATTTCTGCCTCTCTGCAATGGATTGTGAGGTGTTTATGCCCTAGTAGATGATCATTTATTTTTGTGTAGTAGCCATGAGCCATGAAGAAACTGCATATTCCTAACTGCATTCATTTTTCTCCAGAGGTTTAGTCTATGAAACTTTTCTAAAATTCTTTTCATCTCCTTAATTTACTTTTGTTAATTTTGTGGTTAAATTTACCCATCTTTGAGAGGAGGTGGGTTGAGATCCCCCACTGGTATGCTTTTGCTGTCTATTTCTTCCTGTAGCTCACTTAAGCTTTGTAATGTTATTATTTTATTTCTATTCAGTGTTCTAAAATCACGGTTATAAAACTTAGATATTTTTCCCTCCCTCTCCTTCCCTCCTACTTCCCCTCTCCCTCTCCCCTCCCTCCCTAAGAAGGCATACAATTTTTCATAGGTTCTACACATACATTTCCATTACATACATTTTCACCTTAGTCATGTCACAGAGAAAAATTAAAATGAATGGAAGAAATTAGAAAACAAACCAAAACTGAATACAAAAGAAAATGATCTGCTACATTCTGTGATTGAATTCAACAGTTCTTTCTCTGAAGGTGGAAGAAATTTTGCCTTAGCAGATCACTGGAAATTTTTTAAGTCCTTACATTGCAAAGAAGTTGTAAGCCTACCAAAAAAAATCCTCACATATTGTGGGTGTTACTCTGTATAAAGTTCTCATTGTTCTACTCCTTTCACTCAGCATCATATCATATAAGTTTTTCCAAACATCTCTGAAGTCTTCCTGTTCATCATTTCTTAGAGGACAATAGGATTCCATTACATTCATATACCAAAATTTACTCAGCTATTCCCCAATTGATGGACATCCCCTTGATTTTCAGGTTTTGGTCACCCCAAAGAGAGCTGCTATAAATTATTTTTGTACGTGTGGGACCTTTTCCCATTTTTATGATCTCTTGGGAATATACTCCTAGAAGCAGTATTGCTGAGTCAAAAGATATGCACATTTTTGTAGCCCTTTGAGCATAATTCCAAATTGCCCTCCAGAATGGTTGGATCAGCTTACAGCTCCACCAACAATGAAATACTGTACCAACTCTCCCACATCTTCTCCAACATTTATCATCATCTTTCTTTGTCATGTTAACCAATTTGATAGATGTGATGTGGTATATCAGAGTTGTTTTCATTTGCATCTCTCTAATCCATAGTGATTTAGAGCATTTTTTTCATATGACTATAGATATCTTAATTTCTTCCTCTGAAAATGTCTTATTCATATCCTTTGACCACTTATCAATTGGGGAATGATTTGTATTCTTGTACATTTGACTCATTTCTCTATATATTTTAGAAATGAGGCCTTTATCACAGACACTAGCTGCAAAAATTCTCTCCCACTCTAATGCTTCCCTCCTAATCTTGCTTTCATTGGGTTTGGTTGTGCAAAAACTTTTCAATTTAATGTAATCAAAATTATCGATTTTCCATTTAATAATATTTTCTATCTTTTTCAGTCAAAAATTCTTCCCTTTTCCATAAATCTGATACATACACTCTTCCTTGCTCCACTAATTTGTTTATATTATCAACCTTTATATCTAAATTATGTATCCATTTGGACTTTATTCTTGTGTACACTGTCAGGCATCGGTCTCTGCCTAATTTCCACCATAATGTTATCCAGGTTTCCCAACAATTTTTGTCGAACAATGAGTTCTTATCCCAGAAACTGGAGTCCTAGGTATATCAAACTGTGGACTGCTATAGTCACTGACTACTGTGTCTTGGGTTCCTTGCATATTCCACTTGTCTACCCTTCTGACTCTTAGTCAGTACCAAATGGTTGTGATGACTGTTGCTTTATAATACAATTTGAGATCTGGTAGAGCTAGGCTACCTTCCCTAGCATTTTTTTCATTGGTTCCCTTTATATTCTGGAACTATTGTTCTTTTAGATGAATTTTGATATTTTTCCTAGCTCTACAAAATAATTATCTGATACTTTTATTGGTATGGCACTAACGAAATTAATTTAGGTAACATTGTCATTTTCATTATATTGGTTCTGCACACCCACAAGCAAAGGATATTTTGCCAATTATACAGTTCTGACTTGATTTGTTTGAAAAGTGTTTTGTAATTGTTTTCATATAATCTCTGGGTTTGATTTGTCACTTACCTTCTCCACTAAGGATTTAAATACTATACCACTTGGTTCATATATGTTTAGTAATGATATTACTTCATTGTCTACAGCACCTTTTAGGAGGGTGGAGTTTCTCTCCTTATTTCTTTTAATTAGATCTATTTTTGCTTTTGTTTCTCTGAATTCACAATTGCTACCCCTGTTTTTTTTTTAATTCAGTTGAAGCATAATACATTCTGCTCCAGCCTTTTACCTTTATTCTGTATGTGTCTCTTAGCTTTAATGTGTTTCTTTTAAATAATGTATTGTAGGGGGTGGAGTCAAGATGGCAGAGTAGAAAGACTCACCTATGCTAACTCCAAACCCACAGCCCACGGATTTAATGTAAGAAGAGCTCCCCACAAGTTCTGGATCACTGCAGGATGTGCAGAAACACAGTGGAAGAGAGTTCCATTCCAGAGAGCCCTGGAGAGCTGTCCCCAGGTTCCATCGCGCCCCGTAAAGTGGACCCCACCCCAGCGCTGCACTGGCCAGGTGGCCCCAAAGGAGCTGATCCGAGCAGGCTTCAGGTACTGAACCTCCGGTGGCCGGGAAGGTCCCTCCACCCACAGACGTTACAGGTCAGTGAGAGACACATCTGAGCTGGCCGAGAGGGGAGCAGGGTGTCTGCGGGACTCGGGCCCCCTCAGAAGGAAGTGGTGAAGGCAGAGGCAGGGGCAGAAAGTGGCAGAGGCAGTGGTTGCCCCAGGGGACTCCACAAGCAGTAGGCAGGATCTTCATTACTGAAGGTCTCTGCATAAACCACATAAAGGAGGTGAGACTGGGAAGTGCCCCTGCCCCCACCCACTCCATTACTGAAGGTCTCTGCATAAAACCCCTGAGGGAACTGAGCCTGGGAGGCAGCCCTGCCCCCACTCCAGCACCAGAACTAACGCTCACAATGAATAGCAGCCACGCCTGCCATGGAAAGCCAATTTGAATCTCAGACCCCAAGCACTAGCTGGGCGGATTTAGGTGGGGGTGGACAGGAATCCAAGAAGTCAAGTAACTGGCTGTGAAAATGCCCAGAAAAGGGAAGAAAAATAAGACTATAGAGAGCTTTTTTGAGCAGGTGCAAATGTTCCTGCCATTCGGTTCTGACGACGAGGAAATATTCTTGCCATCAGGGAAAGACGTGGAGGGTGGGGCCTCGGTACCCCAGACTTCCCAGGGGGATGTCAGGTGGGCTCAGGCCTTGGAAGAGCTCAAAAAACATTTTGAAAAGTGGAGGAAAAACTGGGAAGAGAAATGAGAGAGATGCAAGAAAAGCATGAAAAACGGGTCAACACCTTGGTAAAGGAGAACCAAAAAATGCTGAAGAAAATAACACCTTGAAAGATAGGCTCACTCAATTGGCAAAAGAGGTTCAAAAAGCCAATGAGGAGAAAAATGCTTTCAAAAGCAGAATTAGCCAAATGGAAAAAGAGGTTCAAAAGCTCAATGAATAGAATAGTTCTCTCAAAATTAGAATGGAACAGATGGAGTCTAATGACTTTCTGAGAAACCAAGAAATCACCAAACAAAACAAAAAAGAATGAAAAAATGGAAGAGAATGTGAAATATCTCATGGGAAAAACAACTGACCTGGAAAATAGATCCAGGAGAGACAATTTAAGAATTATGGGACTACCTGAAAGTCATGATCAAAAAAAGAGCCTAGACTTCATCTTCCATGAAATTATCAAGGAAAACTGCCCTGACATTCTACAACTAGAAGGCAAAATAAGTATTGAAAGAATCCATCAATCACCACCTGAAAGAGATCCAAAAAGAGAAACTCCTAGGAACATTGTGGCCAAATTCCAGAACTCCCAGCTCAAGGAGAAAATCTTGCAAGCAGCTAGAAAGAAACAATTCCAGTACTGTGGAAATACAATCAGGATAACTCAAGATCTAGCAGCTTCTACATTAAGGGATCGAAGGGCGTGAAGTAGGATATTCCAGAAGTCAAAGGAACTAGGACTCAAACCAAGAATCACCTCCCCAGCAAAACTCCCAGGGGAAAATGTGGTCTTTCAATGAAACAGAGGACTTTCAAGCATTCTTGAGGAAAAGACCAGAGATGAAAAGAAAATTTGACTTTCAAACACAAGAATGAGAAGAAGCATGAAAAAGTAAACAGGAAAGAGAAGTCATAAGGGACTTACCATAAGTGAACTGTTTACATTCCTACATGGAAAGACAATATTTGTAACTCTTAAAACTTTTCAGTATCTGGGTAGTTGGTGGGATCACACACACACACATGTACACATGTGCACGCACACATACATACACACATGCACGCACACACAGAGACAGAGAGCACAGAGTGAATTGAATAGGATGGGACCATATCTTAAAAGAAATTAAGGTAAATGGTGAGAGAGAAAGGTAGGGGGAGGAAAGAGGGTGAATTGGAATGGCGTAAATTATGTCATTTAAGAGGCAAGCAGGAGACTTTTTAGTGGAGGGGAAAAAGAGGAGAGCTGAGGGAAAAAAAAAACATAATAAGTTTACCCTCATCATATTTGACTAAAGGAAGGAATAAAATGCACACTCATTTTGGTATGAAAACCTATCTTACAGTACAGAAAAGTGGGGGAGAAGGAGATAAGCAAGGGGGCGGGGATGATGGAAGGGAGGGCAATAGGAGGAGGGAGCAATTTGAAGTCAACACTCGGGGAGGGACAGGATCAAAAGACAGAATAGAAACAATGAGGGACAGGATAGGATAGAGGGTAATTCAGTTAGTCTTACACAACACGACTATTATGGAAGTCATTTGCAAAACTACACAGATATGGCCTATATTGAATTGCCTGCCTTCCCAAAGGGAATGGGTGGGGAGGGAGGGATGGGGAGAATGTGGAACTCAAGTTTTAGGAACAACTCTTTAGTATTGTTGTTGCTACTAGGAAATAAGACATACAGTTAATGAGGAATAGAAGGTCATCTGGCATTACAGGACAAAAGAGATGATGGGGACAAGAGAAGGGAGGGATGACAGAAGAGAGGGCTGATTGGAGATAGGGAAAATTAGATTGCTCGGTGTATTGGGGTGGGGAGGGGATAAAGGGGAGAAAATTTGGAACCCAAAATTTTGTGAAAATGAATGTAAAAAGATAAATAAATAAATAAATAAATAAATAAATAAATAAATAAATAAATAAATAAATAAATAAATAAATAAATAAATAAATAAATGGATAAATGAATAAATAAATAAATAAATAAATAAAAAGATAGAAAAATGATGTATTGTAAAATTCTGGTTATACAGTCACCCTGTTAATCTTTTCCTTATTATGAGAGAATTCATCTCATTCATAGTTATGGTTATGATTACTATGTCTTTCTCTCTATCCTATCTCCCTTCTCCTGTTCATAATTTTGTCTCAGCTTTCACACTTTCCCTCCTTACTAGTCTTTTGCTTCTGACCATCACCTCCTTCACTTTACCCTCTCTTCTGTCAGTTCCATTCCCTTTTTTTCCTGTTTCTTCTAGTAATTTTGCCTTCTGTTCTGCCCTCCCTTCTATATGCCCTTCTCCCCTTTTTTTTACCTTTATCCTCCTACTTCCCTATAGAGTTTGGTAGATTTCTATAACCACCAGAATGTGAATGCTATTCCCACTTTGAGATAAATCCAATGAGAGTAAGTTTCAAAGAATGCTTGCCGAACTCCCTTCTTTCCCTCTAGTATTATAGATTATGGCACCAATTTATTTGATGTAATTTACTCTGCTCTGTCTCTTTTCTGTTTACATTTTTATGCATTTTTTGAGTTTGTATTTGAAGATCAAATTTTCTGTTCAACTAGGTTTATTCATCAGAAATGATTGAAAGTCTTCTATTTCATTGAATATCCATCTTCTTCTCTGAATATTATATCCAATTTTGCTGGGCATTTGATTCTTGCTTGATTTTACTTTTATTTAACTTACATCTTAACCAATTTGAAGAGTGATCTGTTGAATTAATTTTCTAAAGGACATTAGCCATTATGGATATTATATACTTATTTTTATCTGCATATTTACCTGTATTTCCTTTTCTATGATGATAATTATTTTGGAAATCTATTTTTGCTTACTAATTTCTTTCATCTTTAATTTTCCTTGTAGCTTTCACTATAAGGATTATTTTCTTGTCTTCATTGCTATTCATTTATTTTATATGATGCCCTTATTTGCTTTAAACTGGTTAATATGAATTTATTTTAGTCCTACTCACTCATTCAATCACCTTGTCTGATTGTATTCATCATAACAAAAGGAGCAGAGAAACATTGAAATTTAAAGACTACATAATTAATATGGATGTTTACAAATATACAACATATCAAAAAATGACTCTCAAACACTTCTTGTAATATATGAAGGAATATAATTGATATATAAACCATATAAGGAAAAGAAGCACATGAAAGAGAAATAGAGCTACAAACCAACATCATTCATGAATATTTATATAACTCTTTTAAATAATATCATTACAAAATTATGAAAGAAGAAGAATTCCAGTTTGCACATAATGACTTTTTTTATGTTTAGTGTTGTATTTCTGAATACACTGTCATAAGGACTTCCTCACTGAGGTTTCCATAAAATAGAGCAACATGATGTTAAAATACTTATCTATCATGATAAATCAATATGTGTAAAAGGATGCTAGTGAATCCAGGTTATCTTGACTTTGAAACAAAATCACTATCCACTCAATATTACTCTCTGCAAAAATGCACATATAACCAGTCCCTCTTGCCAACAAGCTTATAAAGTATAGACATAGGACTTTTAAAAATATAATAAAAATTACTTACCCTAAACCAAATGGTAGCATTTTACACACTAGGGAAAGAATTCATGCTTTCCACTAAAAACAGAACAGTAAAATTGGATCTTTTCCAGACTATTTGCCATGTGTCAAAATGCATGTGATACTAAGAACAAAAGAAAAATATAATAAAAAATAAACAATTAGAAAAGAAAGAAATCTCTTTGTACTATTTTATGTATAGACCACAGAAAATCAGAAAATTAACTAATTTTATACTCTCTCCAATACAATAGCATGATAAAATCAACATAAAAAGCCACATTGTTTTTATAGTATAATAGAGGCAAGGCTAGTTTTGTTTAAAGAAAATCCTTTTCAATATACCTACAAAATCCTTAAAACAGCCAGCAACCAATCAATAGTGGCAAAATAAAGAGTTTTGTTGTGTTTATTTTTTTCTGAATAGATGAAACATAAACAACCTTTAAATAAATATAGAATAGTCCATGGAACAGAGTAGATACACAAAATACATAAGCAAACAGAAATAGTAGCATATTGTTTGAAAAACACAAAGATTGAGTTCAAGGGAGAAGGACTCATTATTTAACAAGGCAAAATTCTTGTAAAACTTGACAGTGTTCTGGCAGAATATTGATTTACATCAAAACCTTATACATTAAACTAAAATGTTTCAAATTGATTTGACACCTAGATATCAAGAACACATCATCAAAATAGTGGAGGAGCAAGTAAGGATTTTTAACTTTTTGATACAGTGATAGGGGAAGAGTTCATTACTAAACAAATTTTTGAGAGGATTATAATTATGAAAATTAATAACATGAAATTTTAAAATATTTTACACAACTAAATCAAATGTAATAATGTTTGGAAGGAAAATTTTAAGTGGAAAAAATCTTTGAAACAAGTTTTTCATATAAAGGTTTTCATTTCTAAGTTTTAATATATATATGTGTATATATATGTACACACACATATACATACATAATTGATTCAAATTTAAGACTATGATTTATTTTCTCATACTCAGGAGTTTTTGAAGGAAGATGCCCATATCAAGAATGGTATAGAACCTGGGCTATATCTCTTACAGTATGAGACATTCACAATAAACAACTTTAGGGTTTACCTCAGTTATCAGATTGCAAATATGACAAAAGAGGAAAGTGGCAACTATCAGTGGGGCTGTGACACTGTTACAGTTGTCAACTATTCTATTTCTCTACATTTTTCCCTCTTAGAGTTATGTCAGTGATTTCTTCAGTCTTGGTATGGATTTAGAATTAGTTTTTTTGTTTGTTTGTTTTGTTTTTTTCAGCATACTACCCTACATTAGGGACAAACTCAGACCAAGCTTGACTCTGCTCTCCTGAACCATCTCTACTATCCCTAATCCTTTGCCACTGCAGTGTAGCTGAGAAGAACCAAAATTTATTACTTCTTGCAAATGAATTATTGGGCCATGGAAGGAATGGAAGGCATCTGCAGAAATTTTAGTAATACAGAAATTCCTAAGTCTCAGAGGACAAAAGGTCACTCAAGTTCAGGAAAAGTTTTAAATGAGTCTATTAGAGTTAAATATTCTTCACATATTCTTCGCTGTTAACTAATGTAAGTCAGACCACAACTGGTGTCTAACCCGTGGGTGGCTGGAGCCAAGCAAAGCAGGCTAGAGAGAGCAGAGTACAGAATAAAGCAGAAGTTGCTTTCAAAGCAAGAAAAACAGGTTACAAATCAAAGTCTTCATGAGAAAGAAAGTTTGAGCTTTGTATCTGGGAGATGTTTTTTAAGCATGAAAACCACAGTCATTCTTAGATCTTGAATAAACAGTTCCCACTGCAATCCATGCAGGCATTTTGGGAATAAGAGATGTGTTCTTGAGTCCTGTGCAAGTAGTCACTAAGTGGATTGTCTCAAACTGTTTTACTTTCCTTTGTTTGTTTATTTGTGCGTGCGTGTGTGCGTGTGTGCCAATTGGGGTTAAATTACTTGCCCAGGACCTCAGAGCTAGTGAATGTCAAGTGTCTGAGGCTGAATTTTACCTTAAATCCTTTTGACTCTAGGCCCAGTGCCCTCTTTGCTGTGCTACTCACCTGACCTGATTGCCTCAAATTCTAAGGGTCTTTGAGCCTTGAAATCATTCAGCAGAGTATAGAACCAGAGCAAGCATGGTGGGAAGAGGAGTGCAGCACCTGATTCTGTTCACTTAGCACTTACAAGAACAGGAATTATTCAGAGTGACAGGGGATGTGATTCATTGTTTTTTTTTGCAACACCCCATCAACTGTAGCTCAAGTTTTCAGGCCAGGATCTCCTGGGAAATAACTCCAACAAATCTACATAGTATTGATTAATATGAAGATTTAAATTCCTTCAGTAAACTCCTGATATTAATCAAAGCAATATGTTTTGCCAGAGAGAGATCCTCTAGTGAGTGAGTGCAAAAGATTGTTGTCATGGCACCTCCAAGGCATGGCTTGTTTGCTGGACCTTCACTTGCCTGCTTGGCCTTGGTTCTGGCAAACAAGATATTTCCTAATATCCTCACATTGACAATGCTTACTTTTTTAGACTTCTTGGTTTCTAGTCCTGTTCTTGATAGCTGTAATTCTGTGGTCTTTAAAGTTTCTCTTCAAGTTTCTGCAAGAGTTCATAGGTGAAGGAGAAAGTATTTTTTCTCTCTCTTGCCAGATATGTGAGCTAGATGCATCTATATTTTCCCCCTAAGTATTATTTGATCTGAACCATATAAGTACTTATAAGGTGTCTCATTAGTAATTTCTTTTATTATATTATATATGGTTTCCATTATTTATTCTTTGATGCATAAATTCTTTAGGATTATACTATTTAGTTCATTTAGTATCATTCAGGATTCCTTGAAAGATGTAACAAAAGATATACCCCTGTTCTATAGCCTTATGGTTTAAAAAAATGAGGAATAAAACTGAGATAACTATGCTTGGCAAAGACAGTGAGTGGCTTTCGTGATAGAGAAGATCATTGTGAAGTTCAAGTCCGAGTGACTCCCTGTGGCTGGTTTTGCTTCCAGATGTCCTTAAATATTGGTGACATTTTGCTTAATATATAAAATTCCAGGATTTCAGAATGTGCTAAATATATCTTTTAAAGTAATATAATTTATGTAACAATACAGGAAAGAAAAAGGTTGAAGAATGTCTGTTGGGTGGATTATAACATTCATTTAGTTTTGCATCCTGTGGAGCTTATTCATCAGTGTAATTTCTACCAAACATTGTAAGAGATACTCATTACCAATTACCATAACAAAGAAAAGGTTTTTAATCACTTTGTTTTCAGATAATTGGCCTACATGGGCATTTATGTCCTCAAATTTTAATATGGTAAATTAGATCATCGGTCTAGATATTTCAAAAAATTTAAAGTATATTTGAGAATCTGTTATATTTTTATCATCTGTCTTGCTATTAACTATGAGGTTGAGAATTTGTCCTAAGCAAAGATCTTTCTCTTCTTCAGATTTCAAGATCAGATTTATTTTCTGTCTGATTTTATCTAATATCACTTTTTAAAAAAAGCATTTTTGTTGTAGTATTTGTTTTGTGATTTTTTTGTCTCAGGGCATCAACATTTTTTTTTGACTTGGCACTTGATAAATAAATCCTGTGAAGTACTTGAACAAAACCAAAGATATCTTTTTCCACCTTTTTATGGTATGATATTGGTGCATAATGAAAATTTTTAAGTCAATTTAATGTGAATCCTTGGATTGCCTAATTTATAGATCAGATATATGTGCTGAAGTATTTCCAGAATGAAGAATACTGATATTTATGATTTATGGAAATGTATCTTATTTTCTTATTGTATCAGACCATGAAACAGCCTCTCTAACTATCATCTATGTCAAACTGACAATTATAGCTCAAGTAAAGATGTTTTGCAAATCTATTCATTAGAGTCATAAGAACAATTCCACTGAAATTGCAGAATTATTTGTCCTGGTGATTTCTCCAGAATTCAATTGGCAAACATTTCAGCATGCCTTAGGGACATCTACATTTGTCAAAATATTTGGAGGGCAAAAACATATATTTTCTTGTATTTATTTTTTATTTATTTATTTTTAGTTTGCAACATTCATTTCCACAAGATTTTGAGTTCCAAATTATTTTCCCATCTCTCCCCTCCCTCCACTCCAAGACATCATGCATTCTATTTACTCCTTTCCCCAATCTGCCCTCCTTTCTATCACACCTCTCCCTTCCCTTATCCCCATCTTCTTTTTTTTCTAGGGCAAGGTAAATTTCTATACCCCATTGTCTCTCTCATTTCAGTTGCATGCAAAAATTATTCTCAGCATTCCTTCCTAAAGCTTTGAGTTCCAACTTCTCTCCCTTCCCCATCCCCACTGAAAAGGTGGGCAATTCTATGTAGGCTATACATGTGTAGTTATGCAAATTCCATAATAGTTATGTTGTGAAAGACTATATCTCCCTCAATCCTGTCCTGCCTCCCATTTATTCTGTTTTTCTCTTTTGACCTTGTACTTCCCTTAATGTGTGTACTTCTAATTACTCCATCCTCCAAATTACCCTCTCTTCTTTAATCACTCCACCCTTCTTATTCCTTTTTCTCCTATTATTGTGTAGTGTAAGATAGATTTCCAGACCAAATTGACTCTCCTTAAGCCAAAAATGATGAGAGTTAACTTCATTTTTCCCCTGTCACCTCCCCCATTTTCCCTTCCATTGGAAAAGCATTTTTTGTCTCTTTTTATGAGAGATAGTTTGCCCCATTCCATTTCTCCCTGTCTCCTCCCAATATATTCTTCTCTCACCCCTTAATTTCACTTTTTTAGATATCATCCCCTCCTATTTAATTCATGCTGTTCCTTCTTTTTTATATAAATAAGTATATAATCCTTCCAATTCCCCAAATACTGAGAAGTTTCAAGAGATACAAATATCATCTTTCCATGTAGGAATGTCAAAATTAAACTTTAATAAGTCCTTTATGATTTCCCTTTCCTGTTTACCTTTTCATACTTCCCTTGATTCTTGTTTTTGGGAGTAAAATTTTCTATTCAGCTCTGATCTTTTCATCAAGAATGCTTGAAAGTCTTCTATTTCATTGAATGACCATATTTTCCCTAAAGTATTATACTAAGTTTTACTGGATAGGTAATTATTGGTTATAATCCTAGTTTCTTTGACTTCTGGATGATCATATTTCAGACCCCATGATCCATTAATGTAGATGCTGCTAGATCTTGTATTATCCTTATTGTATTTCCACAATACTCGATTGTTTGTTTCTGCCTGCTTGCAGTTTTTTCTCCTTGTCATGGAAACTCTGAAATTTAGCTACAACATTCTTAGGAGTTTTTGTTTTTAGATCTCTTCAGGATGTGATTAATGGATTCTTTCAATATTTATTTTACCCTCTGGGCCTAGAATATCCGGGTAGTTGTCCTTGATAATTTCATGACAGATGATGTCTAGGCTCTTTTATTTTCTTTTTTGCTCATGGTTTTCAGAGAGTCTCATAATTTTTAAATTGTCTCTCCTGGATCTATTTTCCAAGTCAAGAGTTTTTCTAGGGAAATTTTTCACAGTCTTCTATTTTTTTCATTTTTTGGATTTTGTTTTGTAATTTCTTGCTTTCTCATAAAGCCATTAGCTTCCAATTGCTTCACTGTAATTTTAAAAGAACTATTTTCTTCAATGACTTTTTGAATGTCCTTTTGCATTTGGCTAATTCTTCATTTTAAAGCATTCTACTCATTGGCTTTTTGGACCACGTTTGACATTTGGGCTAGTCTATTTTTAAAGTCAATTTTTCAGCATTTGGGGGATCTCATTTAGCAAGCTATTAACTCATTTTTAATGATTTTCTTGCATTGCTGTCATTTCTCTTCCCAATTTTTCCTCCATCTCTCTTACTTGATTTTCAAAATCATTTTCAAGCTCCTCCAAGGCCTAAGGTCATTGCACATTTATTTTCAAGGTTTTGGATCCAGAAACTTTGAATTTTATGTCTTCCTCTGATGGCATGCATTGTTCTTTCTTATCTGAAAGGATGGAAGAAAATACCTGTTCACCAAGAAAGTAAATCTTCTGTAGTCTTACTTTTTTTCCCTTTTTGGGACATTTTCCCAGCCAGTTACTTGACTTTTGAGTCCTTTGTCATGTGGAAGGTATACTCTAGGGACCTGCAAGTTCTCAATTCCTCCAAGGTGGCACAATCATGGGAGAGATATTTACTCCTCTCCTTGCCTGCTCTCTGGTCTGGGAGCAACCAGAAGCTTTTCTGTCCAGGATCTGTGAGAACAATTCCATCGCCAGAGCCTCCATCAGTTCCATTACCAGCTCCACCAACCCAGGGCTCCTTCTCACCCCAAGGTCACCACTCACCACTGAGACCAAGATCAGGTACTCTATTCCCCCAGGGTCTTTAGACTAAGGACTCCAAAATGAACTCTGCTCACTGCAGTGGCTGCCACCACTCTGTGCTGGAGGGGTAGGGGCAGAACCTGCTCTTTTTTCACACAAGTGAGAGAACTTTCTAACTGACCTTTGCAGCTATCTTTAGTGTTTTCAGGTTGAGAAATCTGGGAAGCACAGCTACTGCCCGTGATTCTGTGCCTTGAAGCCTGTTCCAGTCCTGTCCCTGCTGAACCACTTTGTCAAAACTGGGCTGTGCTCTGCTCTGGTGCGGTAGACCTTTCCTGTCGACCTTCCAGGCTGTCTTGTACTGGAAATCTATTTCACTCTGTTGTTTTGTGGCATCTGCTACTCTAGCATTTTTTTAGAGTCATTTTTTGCAGGTATTTTATGAGCTATGGGGAGAGAGCTTCTACAGTTCCATCCTTCCACTCAGCCATCTTGATTCCACCACCAAAACAGATCTCTTCTCTACATAACCTCCACTGATTCACTGATATTCACTTACTTTGTCATGATACACTGGTGCCTAAGACAATCATAATTATCATCATAATTATTGTCATCATGAATATCATCACTGATCATCTTTATTCTATTGACAACAATACCATTTTTTCCTTTGATATAACCTACAAGGACATGATATTCATCTGGCACAAAACAGCAAAATGAAACTTTAAATAAAATAAGAGCTGTATCAAAGCAGATATCTTTGAAGAGGCCATATAATTCTATGAAAAACAATTATTCAATTAGAATCAGAATTGCCAACCTGGTAGCTTGTTTTCTGAGTTACCTTGTACATATATCTGGAAAATTTGCTCATCTTAAAATGAGAGTATGGGGCAACATATCATCTATGACTGTCTTTCAACTATGGTAGTAAGAGTAATAGAACCACTATTATTTTATTACATAAAATATCATTATTATCAACATCATGCATATGATGCTTTAAAGTTTTCAAAGAACAATATCTACTCATGCTTATGTTTGCATAAAGAAAAAATGCATAAAGAAAAAAAGTGGACAGGGTCAAGTTCGTGGAGAAAAAGTAGCAACTCTCTCTTCCAAAGACCTTTAAATAATGACATAAAACAATTACTGGAGAAGCAAGACCCACAAAAGGACAGGATGAAATAATTTTCAAGCCAAAGACAATGTAGATAGTTAGCAGGAAATGTCAGTCCCACCTGGCTAATAGAGGAGTGTAGTCCAGAACAGATGGTCCCAGTACAGACCCAGTCAATCTAGCAAAACAGAAGCAGACCTTTGGGGCCACTGAATTAACAGCTGTGGCAGCTGCTGCTGCTGGAACCCTCAGCCTAAAGATGGTAAGGATGTTACATAGCTTGTTGGAAGGAGATTACAGGATTCTCTTTGCTAGTACTGAGGAAGAGTTCTGTTGGTTGCACATACTTGGATCCAGATCACAACTCTGGGTGGCAGCACTGAGGAGCCACAGCACAACAGAACTTATGGCCATAGTAGAGTGGGGACCCTCTTCACAGTTCCAGATCAGAAAGGAGTACTTCTGGTTGCTCATAGAGCAGTGCACAGGACAGGAGAGTAGCATACACCTCCCCATAGACCATACCAACTTGGAAGACCTGGAAACATACACGTCCCTAGAAATATATCTGAAAACAGCTACACAAACCCTTGAAGTCTGGGGGAGTTGACCCTCCACCAGGGATGCAAAAGTCTACTTTAACAGAAGAGTTAAAATCCAAGCAATAGGCTGATAAAATGAGTAAACAACAGAAACAAAAAGAAGATAAAATGCATACTCAGAACAGGAAAATATAATTAAAACTTTTACATTCAAAGACCACAAGAAAAATATGAATTGGTCTCAGGTCATGGAAGAGCTCCAAAAGGATTATGAAAATCAAGTAAGAGAGGTAGAGGAAAAATTGGGAAGACAAATGAGAATGATGCAAAACAATAAGGAAAATGACTCAGTGCCTTAGTAAAGGAGACACACACATAAAATATTGAAAGATAACACCTTAAAAAAACCGAGTAGGCCAAATGGCAAAAGAGGGACAATAATTTACTGAAGAAAAAAAAAACAACCTTAAAAAGTATAGTTGGGAATTCTGGAAGCCAAGATAGTGGGACAAGCAGTAAATCACTGTCACTCACTCATATTAACGTCTGACAAAACAGAAAATAACACCCCAGTAAAAAACCAAAAACACCTGAAACAGCAGAGGCAGAAAGACAGTGTGGAGAATTCTTTTAGCCTGGGGAACTTAGAGGATAGGCAAGAAAGGTCTGTTTAACGCAGGTAACAGGAGAGCACATTCCAAGACAAGAAGCATCCCAGAAAGTCAGCAGCAAGCCCCATCTCAGCAAACCTGTGGGAGATCCTGAGCCCACGTGTGATACAACATGGAAGTACCAACACCAGAACCCTTCACATGCCTTAGCATGGGCAGGGGGACCATCAAACTTCAGTTTAGAAAACGACCATGTGCTTCAGCCAGCTCTGGTTGAGAAAGTCAGAAAGCACTGTGTTCTGATGCAGCCCCAGGCAGGCAAGTATCCTCCAACAGTCTGACCTTCTCCTGCTCCAGTGTAGCCCCAGGTAGGTGGGCATCCTCCAGGAGCCAGAATTTTCCATACTTTAATACAGCTGTGGGGAAATACAGAAAATCCACACCTGGCTTTAGCATATGCCAAACACAATCACTAGGACCCTAATTCAGCACCAGGTAATGCTAGACACCTACAGCCTCCAACTGCCAACATCTGAGGTCCCAGTTCATAAAGTTATGGCCAGGCTCCTACCTGCCAGCACAAGAAGTTTGAGACAACACCCTTTTTGTACCAGAAACACAGACCAACTTTAAAAGTCAAGAAACAGGTAAATGGGGGGGGGGGGGGGAGGAACCAAGATGGTGAAGTAGAAAGACTCAAGTATGCTAGCTCTGGAACCCACAGCCCATAAATTTCCTGGAAAAAGAACTCCCCACAAATTCTGAAACAGTGGAAGCCATGCAGCAATGCAATGGAAGAGATTTCCGTTCCAGAGAGCCCTGAAAAACCGAGTCCAAAGGCCCATCACACACTAGACCCAGAGCAGAGCCCAACCCTGCCTTGGCCACATGGCCCTGAGAGTAGCAGATCCAAGCAGGCATCAGGGATGGAAGCTCCAGTGGCCACGAAGGTCCCTCCACCCACAGGCGCTATAGGTCAGTGAGAGAGACTTCTGGCCTGGCTGAGAGGGGAGCTGGGTGTCTCTATAACTCAGGCCCCCCCAGGAGGCAGCAGCACAGGTAGCAGCGGCCAGGAGCTCCCGGAGCAGACGGGACCTCAGATCCATTACTGAAGGTCTCCCCATTAACCCCCTGAGGGAACTGAGCCTGGGAGGTGGCCCAGCCCCCACCTGAGAACCTGAACTAAATCTCACATTGAATAGCAACCCTGCCTTTAGCTGAAAGCCCTGAGGCTGGGGAGCAGCATTTGAATCTCAGATCCCAAGCACTAGCTGGGCAGATCTAGGCGGGTGTGGAGAGGAATCTTAGAAGTCAAGTAACTGGCTGAGAAAATGCCCAGAAAAGGGAAGAAAAATAAGACCATAGAAGGCTACTTTCTTGGGGAACAGATGTTTCCTCCTTTCATTTCTGAGGAGGAAGAACAATGCTTACCATCAAGGAAAGACAAAGAAGTCAAGGCCTCTGTACCCTAAACATCCAAAATACATATACAATGGGTTCAGGCCATGGAAGAGCTCAAAAAGGATTTTGAAAATCAAGTTAGACAGGTGGAGGAAAATCTGGGAAGAGAAATGAAAGAGATGCAAGAAAAGCATGATAAACAGGTAAATAGCTTGGTAAAGGAGACCCAAAAAAATGCTGAAGAAAATAACACCTTGAAAAACAGGCTAACTCAATTGGCAAAAGAGGTTCAAAAAGCCAATGAAGAGAAGGCTGCTTTAAAAAGCAGAAATAGCCAAATTGAAAAGGAGGTTCAAAAGCTCACTGAAGAAAATAGTTCTCTCAAAATTAGAATGGAAGAGATGGAGGCTAATGACTTTCTGAGAAACCAAGAAAACACAAAACTAAAACAAAAGAATGAAAAAATGGAAGATAATGTGAAATATCTCATTGGAAACACAACTGACTTGGAAAATAGATCCAGGAGAGACAATTTAAAAATTATGGGACTACCTGAAAGCCATGATCAAAAAAAGAGCCTAGACATCATCTTTCATGAAATTCTCAAGGAAAACTGCCCTGATATTCTAGAACCAGAGGGCAAAAATAAGTATTGAAGGAATCCACTGATCACCTCCTGAAAGAGATCCAAAAAGAGAAACTCCTAGGAACATTGCAGCCAAATTCCAGAGTTCCCGTTCAAGGAGAAAATCTTGCAAGCAGCTAGAAAGAAACAATTCCAGTATTGTGGAAATAAAATCAGGATAGCACAAGATCTAGCAGCTTCTACATTAAGGGATCGAAGGACATGGAATAGGATATTCCAGAAGTCAAAGGAACTAGGACTCAAACCAAGAATCACCTACGCAGCAAAACTGAGTATAATACTTCAAGGGAAAATATGGTATTTCAATGAAAGAGAGCACTTTCAAGCATTCTTGATGAAAAGACCAGAGCTGAAAGAAAATTTGACTTTTAAGCACAAGAATGAGAAGCCTGAAAAAGTAAACAGCAAAGAGAAGTCATAAGGGACTTACCAAAGTTGAACTGTTTACATTCCTACATGGAAAGAAAATATTTGTAACTCTTAAAACTTTTCAATATCTGTGTAGTTGGTGGGACCACACACACACACACACACACACACACACAAACACACACAAACATGCACACACACATGTACATGTGTGCACACACAGAGATACAGAGACAGAGAGCACACAGTGAATTGAATAGGATGGGACCATATGATAAAAGAAATTAAGGTAAATGGTGAGAGAGAAATGTAGTGGGAGGAGAGAGGGTGAAATGGAATGGGGTAAATTATCTCTCATTCAAAAGGCAAGCAGGAGACTTTTTAGTGGAGGGAAAAAGAGGAGAACTGAGAAAAAAAAAACATGAAGTTTACCCTCATCACATTTGACTAAAGGAAGGAATAAAATGCACACTCATTTTGGTACGAAAACCTATCTTACAATACAGGAAAGTGGGGGAGAAGGAGATAAGCAGGGAAGGATGGATGATGGAATGGAGAGCAATGGGAGGAGGGAACAATTTGAAGTCAACACTCTTGGGGAGGGACAGGATCAAAAGACAGACTAGAAACAATGGGGGGCAGGATAGGATGGACGGAAATATAGTTAGTCTTACCCAACACGACTATTATTGAAGTCATTTGCAAAAGTACACAGATATGGCCTATATTGAATTGCCTGCCTTCCCAAAAGGAATGGGTGGGGAGGGAGGGGTGGTGAGAATTTGGAACTTAAAGTTTTAGGAACAATTGTTTAGTATTGTTGTTGTTACTAGGAAATAAGAAATACAGTTAATGGGAATAGAAAGTCATCTGGCCCTACAGGACAAAAGAGAAGATGGGGACAAGAGAAGAGAGGGAGGAGAGAAGAGAGGGCAGATTGGTGATAGGGGAAATTTGAATGTTCGGTGTATTCGGGTAGGGGGAGGGGACAAATGAGGAGAAAATTTGGAATCCCAAATTTTGTGAAAATGAATGTAAAAAGTTAAATAAATAAATTTATTTTAAGGAAAAAAAATAAGAAAAAGAGCTGCTAGGAAAAAAATAAAAAAACAAACAAAAAAATAGGTAAATGATGAATAAAAAGCAACAAACAAAAAAATAAAAAAAACATAAAACCAACACTGAGCATATAGAGTTTCTACAGGGACAGGGAAGGTCAAAACACAAACTCAGAAGAGGACAACATTGCCAGTATAGAAACACCTGAAACCCCAAGGGTGAATATGAATGGGTCGCAAGCCCAGAAAGACTTCTGGGAACATATCAAGAAGAATTTTGAAAGTCAAATAAGAAAACATTGAGAAAAGAAATGAGGTATTTGAAAGACAGAGTCAACAACCTGGAAAAGGAAGGACAAATCTGACTAAAGAAAACAATTCCTTAAAAAATACTATTGTTTAAATGGGTAAAAACAAAATTACTGAAGAAAACAACTTAAAAAGTAGAATTGCTCATGTGGAAAAGTATGTACCAAAGCTATCTGAAGAAAACAATGTCTTAAAAATTCGAATTGATCAAGTGTAATGTATTATAAAATCAATAGAATGAAAAAAAATAGGAGACATAAAATACCTCATTGGGAAAAAACTGATCTGGAAAAATAGATCTGGGAGAGATAAATTAGGAATTATTGGTTTATCTGAAAGCCATAATAAAAAATAACCTGGACAGCATTTTTCAAGAAATTATCAAAGAAAACTACCCTGATATCCTAGAGCCAGAAGACAAAATAAATAATCTTTATAAGATCACCTCCTGAATAGATTCCAAAACAAAAACTCCAAGGAATATTGTTGCCACTTTCCAGAATTATCCAGTAAAGGAGAAATACTGCAATCAGCTGGAAAGAAACAATCTAAATATTGTGGAACTACAGTGAGGATCATGCAGTAACTAGTAGCCTTTTAATTAAAGCATTAGTGGTCTTAGAATATATTACGAAAGATAAACAAGCTTGGATTACAACCAAGAATCAGGTATTCAGAAAGACTGAGCATAATCTTTCAGGGGAGGAGATGTACATTCAATGAAATGGGGACTTCTGAACTTTCCTGAAGGAAAAAAAAACAGTGCTGGACAGAAAATTCAATCTTCAAACACAAGACTCAAGACAAACATAAAAAGGTAAACAGGGAAGCACAAAACATGTTATTCAAAAACTTTAAACTCCTCACATCCCTCCATGGGAATATGATAGAGGGTAGGGGTATAAAGTCTTTGATATAATAATAAAAAATATAATCAATTAACAGGCAAAAAAAGGAAGAGGAAAGGAGGAGGCAGAAAGGGGTGATTACATCACATGAAGAGGAGCAAAGACCTATTTCAGGAAAAGGAGGAGAGTATTGCTTGAACTTTTCCTTCATCTTACTTGGTTCAAAGAGGAAATTACACACACACTCATTTGGGTATAAAAATCTATCTTACCATATAGGTAGTCAGGAGAAAAAGGAGAAAGAAAAGGGAAGTAGCTGATAGATGGAAGGGCAGATTGAGGCAACTGATGGTCAGAAGCAAAACACTGATGAGTAGGGAAAGGAATACTGTTGTTCTATAGGAATTATGAGCAGGCAGATTTCAGAAAAACTTGGAAAGAATTACATGAACTGTTGCTGGATGAAGTGAGTAGAATCAGGAAAACACTGTATGCAGTAACAACAGCATTGTGTGATGACAAACTTTGATAGACTTAAGTCTTCTCAGCAATACAATGATCTAAGAGTACTCTACAGGACTCGTGGTGGAAAATGGTATCCACATTAAGAGAAAGAACAAGTGAGTCTGGAGGCAGATCGAAGCACACTATTGTCTTTGTTGGTGTTGTTGCTGTTCTCTTTCACTTGGTCTTTCCACCTTGTTTGAATTCTTTTTTCACAACATAAATAATGTGGAAATATGCTTACTATGGTTGTACATATAGAACCTATATAAGATTGCTTGCTATATGGAGGAAGGGTGAGTGGTGAGGGGAGTAAGGGAGGGAGAAATAAGTGGAACTCATAACCTCAAAACAGTGAATTTTGAAAACTAACTTTACATGTGATAAATAAAAAATAAATGTAAATAATAATCTGGCAGCTATAAAACCTGTCTTTAAAATCATGTAATATCATAAAAGGAAGCAAATGAAGGCTTAACTTTCATAGCATTAAATATTTCAAAGACAGAACTTCAAGCCAGGT
Source organism: Bettongia penicillata ogilbyi (assembly GCA_023548195.1). Classification (NCBI taxonomy): domain Eukaryota; kingdom Metazoa; phylum Chordata; class Mammalia; order Diprotodontia; family Potoroidae; genus Bettongia; species Bettongia penicillata. The sequence goes on along the minus strand of JAJHZJ010000347.1, from coordinate 901,098 downwards.
ATTCCCGACTATAAGTCTACATATCTTGTCACTAAGCTACATTATTTCAAAAAATAAGTGATACTTTAAGGAACATAACCAGTGGTAAATTTAAAAATGTAGAAGCATCAACAACAGCAAAATTAAGCATACAGAAGTAAAAGGCTTATAATTCATACAAACTTAAACAATTGAGTTAATTGAAAGAAGGAAACCAGATAACCAGAGAAATACTAATCTCCTGAAGAATGTAAATTAAAAAAGAATACGAATAATTATTTTCCATAAAGCACAAAAGTAAATAGCCTAAATGCATGAGAAATAAAAAGCACTGTGTAGATAAAACGAATACATAGTATTCCTTCAGAATTACAATCAACTCAATGGATAATGTCATCAAAATCAAGAATTCAATTATCTTTAATTTTATATTGTTATATACATTGTTTACACATTGATCTCTTTGTTTTCTCTATTTGCTTTTCTACATGTATTATATTAACAAATTATTCCAGTTTAGCAATGCTTCATTAAATTCATATACAAACATTTGTTTAGTGATTTATCAATCAATAGACCTCTACTCTTTTGCTTTTCACAGAGAAGAGAAAATCCATGACTTCTTAGAAAAGGAGGGAAGTATGAATGTAGGAATATTAGATACAAATCTGACCCAATTTATTCATTGTATGAATTAGTTTTTTTCTTTCTTATTCTTCATAAAAATCGATGACTTTAATATAGCAAGAGGGAAGGGGCAGATTTGTAAGGTAAGAAAATATAAATTTAAAATGTAACATGTATTTTACAAATTCAAACAGAAATATAGGTTTCTTTTTTGGGGGAAAATAAACTAACTAATGATATTTAGCATGATTTTTGATATTCACATTGGTCATGGAGGAAAAATGTGTTATAGCAAACATAATTATAAAAAATTGCCATTATCATGAAACAATGTATAGAATACTTGATTTGTAAAGGAAGGTTAGAGGTTTCTTCCTAAAACTTCATTTCGGTATAGATTAAGTAGGAAAGAATTGTTGTTTTTTAAAACATGTATATGTGTATGTATGCATGTATACATACATATGAATATAGATGAAAATATGTGTATATGTATTTATGTCTGTATATACATATGCATACATAACCACACCCACATATGTATATGTATGTATATATACATACACACACATGCATATGTGTATGCATATCCATATGCATAATACAGTTACAGGCCAAATGTATTTATCTGTCATTTCTCTATTTTATTGAAAATATCTAGAGATATGTTTTTCCACAAATACTGCTTTGTCTGCATCCCATAAATTTTAGTATATTGCCTCATTTTTGTCATTTTTTTTAATTAGATCATTGATTGTTTCTTGACTTTTTCTTTGACACACTCATTCTTGAGGATTTGACTATTTCCAATCAATTTTTCCATGTATATTTCCATCAATATTTCCTTGATTACTCCCATTGAATGAAATTTTTACTGCATTATAATCTTTAAATTGTGCTTTTGATATTTCTGATTTTCTGCACTTGGTTCTGAAGTTTTATGCCCTAGCACATAGTCTTTGTTGTTGGTGGTGGTGGTGGTGATGGTGGTGCCATGAACAATGGAGATATTCTATCACCATTTAGTTATCTTCATAAGTCCTTCTCAACCTTTATTATATTCACCTCCTAGATTCGTCTTTGTTTATTTTTTTATTAAATTTACCTAGCTCTGATTGGGAAATGTAGAGGTTGCTCGATTTACAGGGTTTTATTTTTTCTTCCTTCAATTTTTTGACTTCTCCATTGAAATCTGGATGTTTTAATACCCATATATATATATATATTGGTAATGGGCATTTCTTCATTGTCTCTGCTACCTATTAGCAAGATGTGGTTACCTTTTATGTTTTCTTTAATTAGACCTATTTTTTTTCTTTTGTTTGGTTTGAATTCAGGATTGCTATCCTTGCTTTTTTTTTTTAATTTCGCTGAAACATAATAGATTCTGCTAAAGCCTCTTACCTTTACACTGTTTGTCTTTCTGTTTCCAATGTGCTTCTTATCAACAACATATTGGAGGATTCTGTTTTATAATCCATTCTATCTGCTTCCATTTTATGGGTGATTTTTATCCCATTCACATTCACAATTATAATCACGAACTTTTCATTTCTCATGATCGTATTTCCCACCTCTTTACTCTTGTCTCTCCCCTTTCACCAAGTCCCTCCTCAAAAATTGTTTTATTCCTTAAAGTTACCTCCCCCAATCTACCCTCCATTATATCACCTTCTTTGCTGTAATCTCTCTTCCCTCCCGCGACTTTCCTAAGAGATAAGTTAGATTTCTATACCCAAAGGAGTGTGTATGGCATTTTCTTTCTGAGTCTATTCTGGTGGAAGTTTCAAGGGTTGCCTGCCACCCTCCTATCTTCCTCTTCAGTGTAATACCTCTTTAAGACTTCTTTTTTGTGGAATTATTTACTCCATTCTACTTCTCTCTTATGCACTTTCCCAATGCATTTCTATTTCTCACCACTTTATTTTGTTTCCTTTTTGTGGGGGGGGGGATTTCATCCCATAAATTCAATTCACAACCATACCTTTTGTCTGTCTGTCTATCTATCTATCTATCTATCTATCTATCTATCTATCTATCTATCTATCTGCCTGTCTGTATTTCTTCCTTCCTTCCTTCCTTCCTTCCTTCCTTCCTTCCTTCCTTCCTTCCTTCCTTCCTTCCTTTCTTTTTTCTTTCTTTCTTTCTATACCTTTTTATCTATCCTTCTACACTTCCATTAACTGTCCCAATAGTGATATAGTTCTTAAAGTTACAAGTGTCATCTTTGCATGTAATATTGTAGTTTATCCTTACTGGATCTCTTTTTTAAGGTTTGCCTTCTTAAATTTATGTATTTGAAAATCAAAGTTTCTGATTGCTTGTTTTCTTTTCTTTAAAAATACTTGGATTTCTTCCATTTTATTATCTACATTTACCCCTGAAGGATTATACCCTATTTTGTTGGGTAGATGATTGTTGATTTTTATCTCAACTCCTTTGCCTTCCAGAATATCATAAGCCAATACCTCTGATACTTTAATGTAGAAGCTGTGAAATGATATGTAATCCTGACTGTGACTCCACAATATTTGAATTATTTCCTTCTGGCTGCTTGTAACGTTTTCTTCTTGACTTGGGAGCTTTGAAATTTGGCTATACTATTTTTCAGAGTTCTCATTTTGGAATTTCTTTCAGGAAGTGGTCAGTGGACTTTTTCAATATCTATTTTACTTTATGATTCTAGGATATCAGGGTAGTGTTTCTATATAATTTCTTCAAATCTGTTCTCTCATTTCTCCTTACCCCATTGCTTTCAGGTAATCCAACATATTTTTTTTAATGATCTGCTTTTAATTTATTTTCCAATTCATTTTATTTTTCCAGTGAAATGCTTTATGTTTTCTAGATTTTTGCTTCTTTTGATTTTCTTTGTTTTCTGATATTTCATGGAGACATTAACTTCCACTTGCCCAGATCTACTTTTTCAAATTTTTTTTAAGAGAGGTTTTGTACCCCCATTTCCATTTGGGTAATTCTACCTTTTAAGGAATTGTTTTCTTCATATGTGTGTGTGTGTGTGTGTGTGTGTGCATGTGCATGTGTGTGTGTATATGTGTGTGTGTATATATATATATACACACACATATATTTAATTTCTTGTGTTTTTTCTAAACTGCTAGCTCTTTGTTCATGATTCTCTTGCATCTCTCTCATTTCTTTCCCCAATTTTTCTTCACCTAGTATTTTATTTTTAGAGTATTTTTCAGTTATTCCAATAATAGTTTTGGTTCTGACCCAATTCACACTTTTCTTTGAAGCTTCCTATATAGCCACTTAAACATGTGTCTTCTTCTGATTTTGTGTTTTGCTCTTTCTAGTCACCACAGTATCTTTCTATGGTCAGGTTCCTCTTTTGTTTATAACTCATTTTCCAGCCTATTTCTTGACTTTTAACTTCAGGTTAGAGTTGAACTCTGCTCCTGGAGCAGTCTTCAGGTGTTTTGTTGTTGTTGTTGTTGTCATTGTTTTGCACTACTGTTGTCAGAGTTAATTCTGCGAACCTGTTAGATTTTGTTCCTCCAAGGTGGCATGATTTAAGGAAATGTGGATACTACCCTTTTGGCCTGTGCTCTGGTCTATAAATGATAAAAAACACTCTTTTTCTACCCTGGACTTGTCACCAGGATTCCCATTCCTCTGTGGCCACACAATGTAGTGTGCTAGTGTTCTCCATCACTCTAAGACTGTGACCTGAATTTTTGTTTGAGCAAGGCAACATAATCTTGAACCCAATACAGGAAAGTTCCTCCTCTGACCAGTTATCTTGTCTACTTTACCACCTATGGGCTGAGAGCTCTGGAAGTCACTGATGCTAATTCAGTTCCCCTCTATGACCTACACTGACTTGCTGGAGTAGGGACTCTGCTGGCATGTGTTGGATGAGGGGCCTTACAGCTAGCTCACACCAGGGCATGGGGTCTCTCTGGTGGGTTGCCTAGGCCACCTGGTCTCGATTGTATTCCACTCTCACCTCAATGAAACACACTTTTCCTCTTAAACATCTAAGATTTCCTGGACTGAAAAAGTATTTCATCCCATCCTTTTGTTGATTCTGCTACTCCAGAATTTATTTTGAGACACATTTTGAAGTTATTTGCAGGAGGATTTGTGAGAGCTCAGGGAAGTTCCTGACTTACTCTGCAATCTTGGCCACATGTATGCTTTTTACATTTGCTTCACTTTTTCCAGTTATGTTACTGCTATTATTGGTCTCTATTTTTCAACATGGCTGATAGGGAAATATGTTTTGCATGATTGCACATTATAACCTATATCAAAGTCCTTGCCTTCTTAGGGACAGGGAGGGAGGGAGGAAATTTTTTACTCAAAAATTATAGAAACAAATACTGAAATTTGTTTTTCACATAATTTAGAAAAATAAAATGAATTATTTAAAAAGAAAAAGGAAGAAATATTCAAATACTGCCCACTTCCAGAGATGGGGGGGGGAGAGAGAGAGAGAGAGCTAATGAACTCTGAATATAGACTGAAATATATCTTTTACTTTTTTTGTATGTGTTTCCTTCTTCAATATGACTAATATAGAAGTGTATTTTACATGGCCTCACATATATAATTGATAACAAATGCTGTACCTTCTCAAAAACATGGGAGGGTTGGGAATGAGGGAGAGGATTCACAACTCAAAATTTTGACAAATGAATACTAAAAAATATTAAATGCAGTTAGGAAATGTTTAGCAAAATAAACAAAGTTATGGACCGGAAAAAAATAATTTTGATTTTCCTGAATAGAAAATTTTTGGAAAAACTATAATTTTAGTTTAAAAAAAGGGTTAAATATATGGAATGTCAAGTGGAAAAAGATTGACATCACATTATGGCAAATTTTGACAAAGAACCTGTAGTATTATCTATTTTAACAACAACGTCAAGAATGACAAAATAACTGTTCAAAGCATATTAAATAATAATGATATGATATGTAGTTATAGAGGGAAATATCAAATTTCTGAAATAAAAGTAAAATAGGAAATCATAGAAACAATTTTAAAAGAAATTAACCATTATCAATATTCAAGCAAAAGTTAGCCTAAGTGATCTATACTCACATATTTATTGAATATTCTGTTATTAGAGAAAATTGTTTAAAATTTTGCCTTCTCTACTCTATTCTATTGTTACTCCTTTTCTTCCTCCTCCTTATTCCCTTTCTCCTTCTCCTCAACCTCCTCATCATCTCCTTTATCATTTTTTCTTTCTTTGTAATTACTAAATTATTTTGATTATGAATATTTAATGAGAGCTTTAAGTATGGAAATATTTTCATCCATTTTATTTCTTGATTTTAGCCTTTCTCATCCTTCAAATTTATTTTTTCATTGTATTTATCATTTTCATAAAGAGTAGTATTAGTATTTTAATTGTAAAGCACTAAAAGATGAAGTGTTTATGCAGCAAACTGAATTTACCATATTATTGTAATTTAAACATGGACAATGATTTCACAGCAAGAATTTGTGGGTTTTTTTGTGTTTTATAATAGCATTATAGTTAGTGAGTGCTATGCTATATTAGTTCCTTTTATTTTCAATTCCATAGTTATTTTAATTTGATCTTCCATTATTTTATTTCCTCTACTCTTTTGATATTATTACAAAATGATGGAAATGTTAAAATTTATTTTGAAAACGTATATGTTTTCAATTTATCAATGCTATTAATTTTCAGAAGTTTTTTCTTTCCAGATTCCCACCTAGTATTTACATAAACCATCATATGATCAATACAATAGAAAAATATTGTCTCTTCTATTCCAATGTTAATACTTTATTTTTTCCCCTTTATTATTTCATGATCAATTCTATAAATTTCACTGAACAATCAATAAAAGGGCCAATATAGTTATTGTTACCTCAATGGATTATATCTATAACTAAAATAGAAAGCTCTTCTATGGTGAGAATTCTTCTCTTCAGCTTAAAGTCTTACTTGATGGATTAGGAAATTACATACCTTAATCATATTTACATAGTTAAGATGTGTGATAGAATTTGAACTCAGATTTCCTAACTCTTAGGTCAACTCTCTAGACATTAAATTTCCTGCCTCTCCTTACACACTAATTTATTGAGAAATTTCTAGAGGCAGAGCCAAGATGGCAGAGTAGAAAGGCACACATATGCAGGCTCTCCCCAAACAGCCAATAAAATACCTGTAGAGAGGGACTCTCAACAAATTTTGGAGCACCAGAAGTGGAGAATAACTGAGTGGAGGACATTTCCAGCCCAGGGCAACCTGAAAGACCCACAGGAAATGTCGGTTGCACCACACCAGAGCGGAGCCCAGTCCAGTCTTGGCTGTGTGGTGTGGCATGACTCTAGGAGGAGGACACTTCAGGAGTTTAATCTCCAGTCACAGTAGCAGCGAATCCCTAGTCCCAGAAGCAGTGGTCCGCAGATCCCTCAATCTACAGGCGCCAAAGATCAGTAACAGGGTTTTTTCAGCTGGCTGGGAAGAGAGAAGGGCCTTCCCATAGCTCTGGCTTTAGGCAGCAGCCACAGAGGCTACAATGGACAGGTGGCAGCAGTTCCCACAGCAGCCCATACTGCTGCCCACAGCCACTGTTACAGTATAAAAACCGCTGGGGGCACTGAGGAGCTGAATATTACCTCAGCCCTGTGTAGAGGCCCAGAGGAAACTGATCTTTATCCCACATTGAATGGCAGCCCTGCCTATCCAGCTTGTCTGAAAATCAGTCCCCAGTGCTGAATTGGTGGAACTGGAGAACAGGTGGCTGTGGAGAGGCAACTACTAAGATTCTGGACACAAAAATCTCTTTTTGCTCCCAGACCAGTATACAAACCCAGGAGGGACAGAATATACACTACTCTTCACAAAGAACTCAAAAGTCAAGTAAATGATTGGGAAAATGCCCAAAAAAGGGGGGAAAAAATAAGACTATAGAAGGTTACTTTCTTTGTTGAACAGATATCTTCTCCCATTCTTTGGGATAAGGAATAACAATGCTTACTATCAGGGAAAGACATAATAGTCAAGGCTTCTATATCCCAAACATCCAAAATAAATATTCAGTGGTCTCAGTCCATGGAAGAGCTCAAAAAGGATTTTGAAAATCAAGTAAGAGAGGGGGAGGAAAAACTGGGAGAGATGAAGGAGATGCAAGAAAAGTATGGAAAGCAGGTCAACAACTTACTAAAGGAGACCCAAAAAATGCTGAAGAAATTAACACCTTGAAAAATAGGCTAACTCAATTGGCAAAAGAGGTTCAAAAAGCCAATGAGGAGAAGAATGCTTTCAAAAGCAGAATTAGCCAAAAGGAAAAGGAGGTTCAAAAGCTCAATGAAGAGAATAGTTCTCTCAAAATTAGAATGGAACAGATGGAGGCTAATGACTTTATGAGAAATCAAGAAACCACAGAACAAAACCAAAAGAATGAAAAAATGGAAGATAATGTGAAATATCTCATGGGAAAAACAACTGACCTGGAAAATAGATCCAGGAGAGACAATTTAAAAATTATGGGACTACCTGAAAGCCATGATCAAAAAAAGAGCCTAGACATCATTTTTCATGAAATTATCAAGGAAAACTGCCCTGATATTCTAGAACCAGGAGGCAAAATAAATATTGAAGGAATCCATCGATCACCACCTGAAAGAGATCCAAAAAGAGAAACTCCTAGGAACGTTGTGGCCAAATTCCAGAATTCCCAGGTCAAGGAGAAAATCTTGCAAGCAGCTAGAAAGAAACAATTCCAGTATTGTGGAAATACAATCAGGATAACACAAGATCTAGCAGCTTCTACATTAAGGGATCAAAAGGCATGGAATAAGATTTCCAGAAATCAAAGGCACTAGGACTAAAACCAAGAATCACCTACCCAGCAAAACTGAGTATAATACTTCAGGGGAAAATATGGTCTTTCAATGCAACAGAGGACTTTCAAGCATTCTTGATGAAAAGACCAGAGCTGAAAAGGAAATTTGACTTTCAAACACAAGAATCAAGAGAATCATGAAAAGGTAAAAGGCAAAGAGAAATCATAAGTTGAACTATTTACATTCCTACATGGAAAGACAATATCTGTAACCCTTGAAACTTTTTGCAGTATCTGGGTAGTTGGTGGGATTACACACACACACACACACACACACACACACACACACACACACACACATACACACAGAAAAGGCACAGGGTGAATTGAATAGGATGGGATCATATATTAAAAAAAAATAAAATTAAGCAGTGAGAGAGAAATATGTTTGGAGGAGAAAAGGAGAAATGGAATGGGGCAAATTATCTCTCATGGAAGAGGCCAGTAAATGACTTTTCAGTGGAGGGAAAAAGTGGGGAGGTGAGAGAAAAAGCATGAAGTTTACTCTCATCACATTGGACTAAAGGAAGGAATAAAATGCACACTAATTTTGGTATGAAAACCTATCTTACAATAAAAGAAAGTGTGGGAGAAGGGGATAAGCAGGGTGGGGGGATGATGAAAGGGAGAGCAGTGGGAGGAGGGAGTACTTAGAAGTCAACACTCTTGGGGAGGGACAGGATCAAAAGAAAGAATACAACAAATGGATGGCAGGATAGGCTGGAGGGAAATACAGTAAGTCTTACACAACATGACTATTATGGAAGTCATTTCCAAAACTTCACAGATATGGCCTATATTGAATTGTTTGCCTTCCCAAAGGGAATGGGTGAGGAGGGAGGGATGAAGAGAAGTTGAAATTCAAAGTTTTAGGAACAGTTGTTGAGTATTTTTCTTGCAACTAGGAAATAAGAAATACAGGTAATGGGGTATAGAAAGTTATCTTACCCTACAGGATAAAAGAGAAGATGGGGATAAGGGAAGGGAGGGATTTTAGAAGAGAGGGCAGATTGATGATAGGGTTAATTAGAATGTCCAGCATTTTCGGATGGGGGAGGGGAGAAATGGGGAGAAAATCTAGAACCCAAAATTTTGTGGAAATGAATGTTGAAAACTTAAATAAATATTAAAAAGAGAGAAATTTCTAGTATGTTCCTATTGTAAATAGTGTTATATTTTGGATTAGGTATTTTTAATCATATTAAAATGGCTTCTAGCACCACACTTTTGCTAGTTTTTCAGGATTACAAGCTGAATTTAGTTAAGGATTTTTTGGTGTTATTAATGAATTTATTTGGCTTTAGGTGCTTTTTTTTCAAATATTACCACTTACATAGATAAATGTCAATATTGAATCAACCACTCATTTCAAATATAATTCCAACTTAGAAATATTTTTGATATACTGATGTAATCATTTAAACATCATGCATTAACTAATATTTTAAAATAAATGTCCATAATATAACTGCTCATAATGCTTTGGACTCTCTGGAATTTTAGCCATTTTTTCCTTCTGCTTTTATGTAACTCTTTACGAATTTTATCTATGTACTAAATTGCTATTCAGACAATGTTTCTTTAACTTGTCCCTGATAGGCTTCCTTTGTATTCTCAGTCAGTCAGTCCATCAGTAAACATTTGTTAAATATCAACTATATGTGAGACACAGTGTTATTTCGAGTTTTTCATCCCACTGCTTTGGCCTCTCTTCCTTTCATTGCTATATCAACTCCTGAAAATGATTTTTTTCTTTACTGCCTTGTACTGAGGGAAGAAGTGAGGGCCAGTGTTCAAGACATTCCAGCTTAGTTCTCTGCCCTGAGGTACCTAAAGTTTGAAAAGATAACTGTTTCTTTCTATTAACTTTTGTTTGAAGAAATGTTGCTGTTTTCCATCCTTTGTGGATATGCCAACAAAAAATAGTTCTTCCAGTTCTCCTCTTTCTATTATTTTGTGTGGTTTGGCAGAATCTGTATCTCCTACCACTTTGGGATTGACCTGGGGTTCTTGTGAAGTCACTACAAATGGCAGAGTGAAGAATTATCCTCATAGAATAACTCCAAGTACAAATCTTGTATGTTTGCTTGCAATTACTGTGCCTGGTGTCAAAAATCTTTTTTCTTTTTTTTTTTTTTAGAAAAAACTAGGAGTAAAGTATGTTGAATGGAAATGATAATATTGAAATAGCCTCATGCCATTTTATGAATTTTTTCTTTATGTAGTGTCTCTTCTACCTTGTGTATCCCACTTCAGATATTCTATAACTTGTACATAATTCATTTTTCCCTGAGGTTTTTTGGTTCCTCAAAATCACCAAATGCAATTATTTTATCATATTTTTTAAATCACATGATAAGGATGTATAGTAATATTTCATATAATTTGCAGAAGATCTAGATACTAGAAGAAAAATATTACTCAGTTTTCCATTTAGTCCATTTTCTATTATATCCATCATATTTAATTTTGAATCATAAGATCATAGATTTATAGGTAGGACAAAAAGTAGAGTTCTTATAAGGAAATACAATTTCCTCATTTAAAAAAATGGAGACATCAAAATGAAGTAAATTGTCCAGATTCACATAGTACTAAAATGAAAAATCAGCATTCAGACTCAGATTATCAAAATATATTCTTAGAGCTAGAAGGAATCTAAAACTTTTCCAGTCCAACTTCATTACATTATATATGAGAAAAATGACATCAGATATGTTTAAGTGGCTAATCTAAGTTATCTCTCACCCTAAAATATGCTCTGATCTTTTTCTAATCTTGTGCTTCTAAATACAGTGATTACCCCGAAAACGTGGTGTCTTTGTTAGCGTAAAAACATAAAAATTAAATGCATACTTTTTCATGTTATTCTTGGTCAAATTATATTCTTCTGTTCACTAAATTCAATTTTGTAAGTGATTTGTACTAAATTGCTGAAGTATGCTAAATGTTAACCATATAGTATGCCAAATGTTTAGTGTTCATATATTTCATAATATAAAACCCTTCTTATCCCTCTCCAAATTCCATTAATTTCCTCAAAAAAGAAGAAATCAAACTTAGCCATAGAGTGAGTAAAATGTCTATTATAATTTAATATATTTATAATTGTCTATTATATATGATTGTCTATATATTATATACTATAATATATTATAATTTATATTATACATTACATTATATATTATATAATCATATAATTTTTATTATATATAATTGTCTATATATATGATATAAATGTACATTATAATTTAATATCTTCATTGTTTCTCAAATATCAATTAATTATATCACAGAATTATTTAGAAGTTCAAATACTCAAATAGATCTATGATCTTCTAAGTATAGATGTTACTTCCATTGATATAGATGCCAATACAACCCAAATGGCCTATCTCGTTAAATGTTTGTCAATGTCTTTTGATAAATTCATCTTAGTGAGTGTTCACAAAATGTGCTGGAGTCAAGTCAATAAATATTCATTAACCAGTGAGTATGTGCCAGCCATTTTTTTAACGTTAGGGATAAAAAGAGATGCAAAAATTAGTTCATGATAAGTAATTATGAACTTACTTGGTTTCTCCAGCATGATCTTACACTGATGACTCTCTCCCCCATTCTCTCACCATCTCATCTTTATACTTTGTGTTATCCATGTGATTGTAGCTTTCTTAAGGTGAGGCACTATGCTTCTATTTTTTTTAAATTTATATTCCCAGAACTTAGAACAGTGACTGGCACATGATAGGTTCTTTATGAATATTTATTGAGTGACAGACTGACAAACAAGAGCAACTGAAGCAACTCTTTATCTACAGAAGATTCTTCTTTAATTTGAACTGTACCAGATTTCGTTTATAACTGTCTTGAAGAGTTTTTGTGAACATTCATCTTCCTGCTTGTTTCCTTATTGGATGTTTATCATCAAAAGTGTGTTGAATGAGATTATTTGTATTATGTTTCAAAAAATCTTGAATTATCTTCATGTATGAATAATAGAAAATTTAATTGAAGAGATATTTTCAGGCAGCAAATCAAATGAGGTTTTGTTTTGTTTTGTTTTTTTTTCGGTCATCAAAGAGTAAACAAGGTTGTATCTTTTATTCCCTACAACTTGAATTTAAATGTGTATGAATTTCAGGGTAAATTACTTTGTGAAGTCTACCTGATTCTTACTAATATTATTATTGAAGATACCCCAAATGTGAGTGCAGATGATCCTCATAAATATGTCATATAGAAAAGGAAATAATCAAGGTGTGATGTTCTGTCATATGTTTTTGGTTTTAGTTTTAGTGGCTTAGCTTTTATCTTGGTTTTAATAAAGTCTGAGATTTTTACATGTAGTTTTCATTCACCTCCTTCAGTAAGATTATTAAAAAATTCCTTAAAACCTATACGGGCATGTAGCCTCTAGTGTAGATGTCCTTGATGAAAATTTGATACAATCCAGCTGCTTTTATAATGTGTTACATTTAGTAGTATTCATGGCATAATTCTACAAGAATATCTGGAATGGTAATTTTTAGAGACCAATTCTGGGGGATCACCTTTTCTTCGTGATAAGAAATATTTGTTTAAAAAAAGTTGCAGGTATTTTTGTTGTATGAATTATGTAAACGGTCTCTAAATAGCTCATTTCTTCACTTACTGAAGTAAATAATGGAATAGTCCATCAATGTAATTACTGACATAATTATGAAGATCACAAACTCTCTCTTCCTTAGTAGTTGATCTTCAAGAATTGCTAGAGGACAACATTTTAACCCCTAGAAGTAAGTTTTCAGATAAAATGCTTTTCTGAATTTAAGTAAGCTGATGGTGAATGACAGATAAATTATTTTTTTGGTGACTCAAACAACGGCAGTTGCAGAAGTTACTCATAGATGTGACTACAGTGTATTTCATGCAATGGCTTCCTACAACTTGATCATATAGTTGCAAAGGTCCGTACTGTGGTTGTGGCATTTCATAAATAGTATTTATATTCTCAATAGAACCAAAATCATTGGTACGTTTGGTGAGGGAGCTCTGAGTTTATTTTTTTAGGATTCGTTTAAAAGAAAAAGAAAATACAGAAATAGGGATGAGGATATAAAGTTTGCATTCACTATGATGAAAGGACAGGAATTCAGTCATCATTAAAAGTTATTAACAATCAATAACGTTTCCACAGCTCATGTGTTGGTTACTCTAACATAATATGTAGCCTAATTTATCAGGGCAACAAAGTAATAACTTTTACTCTATTTCTTCATTGCCATGAGGACATACAAAATAGACTCTACAGATATACAATAATTCTTTTAGAGCTAATTGAAAAGAGATGATGCAATTAACCTGCTTCTTGGTAAAAAGCATTAACAAAATGTAAAAGTCTAATCACAATAAAAGTGGTTAACATTAGGAGGAAATGTGGTGAATAATTCAAGATCATTTGATTTTCTCACATAAAGTAAATTAAAAGAAAACAGATTAGGATCTGAGTGAAAGCAGAAATTGACCTATTTCATGTTTAAAATCTTTATTTTTCAGTAAATGACATTTCAGACACTTCAAGAAATGATTTAGTACAATGGTTTCATGGTATTTAGTTACAATACAAGAAGAACTGAGCAGATGGTCATAGTAAGAATGAGTTGTAAATAGAATCCATTTACAATATAAACTGTCCTGTATGAAAATTGAAACCTATTTTTCTGTGTAGGTTTGCATACAAATGAGACTGATAAACTATCCATCCTATTTATTATAATAAATTCCATTAAATATATTATTTTGAGGGTGAATGATTCTTAATTTAGTCAATTGTTAAAGATGTCCTTTGAAATCGATATTTTTTTAAAGATAGTTCATGTTTTAATTCCCCCAAATTAAATAGAAATTATTTAGATCAAGGAGAGGTGGGTTGGAGAGAGCACTGGCCTGGGAATCAAGACACATCTTCCTGAGTTCAAATCCAGCCTCAGACACTTACTTCCTGTGGGATCCTGAGCAAATCACTTAACCCTACTTGCTTCAGTTTTTCATCTACAAAATAAATTGGAGAAGGAATTTGCAAACTATTTAAGTATCTTTTCCAAGAAAATCTCATGTGGGTCTACGAAGAGCTGGACATGACTGAAACTACTCAACAACAACAAACTCTGCTTTCATGTCTGGAGACGGAAATTAGCTACAAAGGGCTAACTGGAACTATGTAACTAGGTTATAAGAATAGGGTAACTATGAATATCCTTAACTTACATATTTAAAATAAAGACAGGATCTATTTGGCTTAGATGAATAGTGCAAACATGTACTAAGGTTGAAAGATACTGCTTATATAATTTGGTTGAAAAGATGTGGGAGTAGAAAGTAATGCCAGTTTTCCAAATAGGTTGAGAGCTTCTTAGAAGTGTCTGATTCAAAGGAAATATCACAATTAAAAGGTATAGGGAAGGACAGAGTCTATGACTTTAGAAGCAGTCATCATTTTGGCAGAGTTCTTTAATAATAGAGTAAAAGAACTTCAGATAATTTTCTTTATTTACTTTCTATTTACACTTAATTCTATGTTATTTAAATTATAAAATATACTTGTATCCTTCTTTGGGAATAATTAATCTGTTGGAGGTAAACTTTTAGTGGAAAAATTCCTTATTTAACAAAGTGCTGGAAAAGCTAAAAAGAATGTTTAGTTTTTGTTTAAGAAAATAGGTTTGGGAATTATTAACTATATGTCCATAAACTTAAAAATGGTAGACATATTTCAATATAATTATCTTCATTCTTTACTACTATGTATTTTACCTTATGCATTTAAAAACTATATCCCAAAAAGGTCTATAGACCTCTCTAGACTGCCAGAGACATATTAATAATGCCTAGCTTTCTCCTACAATTCTATCATTTAGCAAAACAATTTCAAATATATCTGACATGAATATGAAAATAAATCAAATAATGAACTGAATTTAAACTCCTTGCTCAATGCCTGGCATATAAAAGGTACTTAATATGTATTGAATTTAATTACTCATAGGGATTTGTTTTATTTTTTGCTCTATCTTGCATAGCACAATACCTGGCAAATAACGTGTGCTTATTAGAGTTCGTTGTTCATTTGTTTCAGTCATGTCCAAGTTTTCATTAACTGATTTGGGATTTTTTTTGCAAAGATACAGGACTGGTTTGCCATTTCTTTCTCCAGCTCATTTTGGAGATGTAGGACTGAGGCGATCAGAGTTAACTGACTCGCCCAAGGTCACCCAAACAGTTAAGTGTCTGACGCCAGATTTCAAATATGGAAGATGAGTCTTTTTGATTTCAGAACTGATGATCTATCCATTGTGCCACCTACCAACCTCATAATAAATGTTTAATGTTTACTAATTGATTAATAGAAACATAATTTCCAATGATATGGACCACATTTTATATATGTCTATATGTAAAATATCATGCTTCTACTTATGTTTAAATAAGTACATCACAGGTAATGACTCACTGTGTTGAAAGATTTTCCTTGCTTTCTCTTATCACTATAAGGACATCTGTTTAGCCCTTTGAGTGTGTATATGTGACCTTTTATGTTTGCTATATAACCAAGTCTTCTTTTTTGCAATTATGCATAGGTTTGAGGTTGCCTCTCAACCCAGTGCTTCCAAGTTTCTTAGATGTTATACAATTCAGTATATTTCTACTCAATTTATACCTCTCTATTGTTCACTCTTTGATGTTCATTTTTAAATCTTTGGATAAAACAGGTTCTTATTTCTGTTTAATTATTACCTTTGGGGATTTGTGCATAGGAGCTTGTGGTTATTTTTATAAAGTATTTATTTGGTGGCAAAACAAAACTATGCCAAATTATGGGGACACGAAGAAAGGCCACAAGTAAGTAGGATCACTTATTGGATGTCATCTTCCATGAATTATTAATACTGTCTTGCAATATTGTTTTTGTGTTGTTATTAAATTCTTTGTTAATTATTGACAATGTCTTCAATACCTTTTTCACATGTAATTTACTATGATATCAGAATTGGCAGAATTATGTGGAAAATTATTTCTGTACCTGCTTTGGAGGTTTGTAGATTATGTTTGCAAGAATACACATAATTATGAATTTATCATTTAAAAACTTGAACTCACCCATAAACTGGACATAGATAGCAAAACAGATTAGAAACTAGAATTTGACTATGTGTTATTTACAAGAGACATATTTAAAAGAGATAGACACACACAGAGTTAAATAAATGTCAGGAAGAGATTTTATTATGATTCACCTGAAGTAAAAGGAATGAGGAGCAATCATGATCTCAGACAAAACAAAACCAGACCTAATTAAAAGACATAATCAGGGTAACTACATCTTAATAACACTTATCATAAATACTGCAGTGATATAATTTTAATAGCAAGTTTCTTTCATAAAAGCATCTTTACTCAAATTTTTAAGGAACTAAGTTAAATTTATAAAAATGAAAGGCATTCCTTGAATGATAAATGGTCAAGGATACAGACCGTTTTAAAAAAAGGAAATCAAAGCTATGTGTAATCATATAAAATGCTCTAGATAATTATTGATTAGAAAAATGCAAATTGGAACATCTCTAATGTACCACTTCATACCTATCAGAAATGGTAAACACTGGAGGCAAGTAAATTTATATGACCATTCTGGAGAACAATTTGGAATTATACTGAAAAGCCTGTAAAACTGCGCATACCCTTTGGTCCATCAACATAAGTAGAAGGTCTCTATTCCAAAGAGATATGCTACCCATTCCCCGTCTAAATACTTTGAGAAGTTATTGTCCAAATTCCTTTGTTTAATAATTATATTCCATTATAAACTGAATTTTCTCCATTTTTAGCATAATCTCATGATTCCTCACTACAAACTCTAATAATCTTAGTCTACCCGTCAAAAACTATCAGTTATCCCTACTGCTTCTTTTGCTTAAAACATAAATTACTTAATTTAGCATTAAAATTGTCCTCAAGATTTCCTTTACTCTCATTATTTTATTCTTATTTGATTTCTCACACATTCAGGGGACATGCTAATCAAATTGGTCAATCCATGACCTCTTCCTCAATTTTGAACATGCTATCTCCCAACCTTGGGCATTCTCATGAACTAATTCATTCCTGGAATTCATTCTTCCATTCCTCTTCCCTATTAGGAATTTTTGGATTTCTGATCCCAGAAATCAAGATGGCAGAGTGATCAGTAATTCCTATCTTCCTCCTCTTATTGACCAGGACAAGCCCGGAGAATATCTCTCCTGGATAAAACCTGGAAGAGTGGGAGCAGCAGAAGGGGTAAAAAGACTCACAGCCTATGAGATCAGGAGGATCACTAAGGAGGGTTCCTCTTCCTGTGGCTGAAGGGGATCAGTGCGGGAATGGAGCTGGCTCAGACAGACACACCTCAACAAACTGGGAAAAGATCCTGAGCCCCGGGGGGTTGAAATCAGAAAATGCCAGCGCCAGGCCCCCTGGCATACCTCAGCACACCAGGGGAATCAGGGAGACACTAGGTCAGAAGGAATAACCAACCACTGGACTTGCCTCTCCTCTAGCTCATCAGAGGAGATCTCCTATGTCCAGAATACACCTCACCCACGTTTACTGAGTAAGCTCCAGGGTAACTGTGGGGAAACCCAAAAAGACCTCACCTGGCCTCAGCTTTCCAACACCAGCCAGCTGAGCACCATGTAAGCCACAGCATTTTTAGCTTCTAGCTAAAAAAAACAGAGGCCACAACACATAAAGTATCAAGGTTTAGGCACAAGAACTGTGGGACAGAGCTCCCTGCAACCCACATGCAGAGAACTACTTTAAAACCCAGGAAAAAGGTAATTATCATGAGTAAGAAGCAAAGCAAAAAAGAAAAGACCATAGAATCTTTCCATGGGGACAAGGATCAAAACACAAATACCAAAGAGGTCAGCATTGAGATTGTTGTCCCATCTGAAACTTCAGAAGGGAATATGAACTAGTTTGAAGCATAAAGAACCTACTTGGAAGAGCTCAGCAAGGATTTTAAAAACAAAATTAGAGAAATAGAAGAAAAATTGACCAATTACATTAAAAATATGAAAAAAGAAATCGCAAAAGAATTTAAAACAACAATTAGACTAATGGAAAAGAAAGTACAAAACCTAACTGGTGAAAATAACTCTTTAAAAGGAACAATGGGACAGACAGTAAAGGAGATGTAAACGTTAACTGAAGAAAACAATTTGATAAAAAAAATAGAATCAGGAAAGTAGAAGCTAATGAATCTATGACACATCAAGAATCAGGCAAACACAATCTAAAGAATGAAAAGATTGAAAAAAATGTAATATATGTAATTGGAGAAACAACTGACTGGAAAATAGAACCAGGACAGAAAACTCTAAGAATTATTTTCCTACAAGAAAGGTATGATGAAAAAAAGATGGACAATATCATGGAAGAAATCATCAAGGAAAATTGCCCAGAAGTCCTAGACCCAGAGGGCAAAATAGTCATGGAAAGAATCCACCATTCTTCTTCTGAAAGGAACCGCAAACTAAAAATACCAAGGAATTTCATTGAAAAATTCCAGAACAAGGAAGTGAAGGAGAAAAAACAGCAGGCAGCCAGCAAGAAACAATTCAAATATCAAGGAGCAACTGTCAGGATCACACGGGATCTTGCAGCTTTTAGATTAAAAGATAGAAGGAATTGGAATATGATATTCCATAAAGCAAAGGAGCTGGGACTACAACCAAGGATTAATTACCCAGAAAAGTTGAGCATAATATTTTAGACAAGGATATGGACATTCAATGAAATAAAAGGATTTCCAGACTGTCATGATGCAAAGATCTGAACTCAATAGAAAATTTGATCTTCAAACATGGGTCTCAAAACAGGCATAAAAGGTAATGATTGGAAAAAAAATGTTACACAATACAGGCAAACCATTTCCATCCCTATAGGGGAAGATGATATCTGTTAACCTTGAGAATTGTGTATTTATGATGAAATGTAAAAGGGATGTACATAGAGAGAAACAGTGGGTATAAATTAAATGATGTGATGATAACAATATGATTTGAGTGTGAAGGAATTATAATGGGAAATGTAAAAAGGAAGAGAAAAAAATAAATAAATTCTGTCTGAGGAAGAAGCACAAAGTATATTACAGTGCAGGGAAAGAGGGGAGGGAGATGACCATTGTTTGAGAGGTACTTTCATTTGATTGGGTTCAAGGAAGGTATAACAAAGTCAGTTAGGTATTGAAATACAATTAGATTTTTATGCAATAGAAGGGGAAGGGGAAAAGAAAAGGGGGGGAAGAAGTAATAAGGCAAAAGAGGATTAAAAGGGGGAGGCTGAAAGAAGGGAGGGAAGACAGAGAGGTAGTAGTCAACATTAAAACTCTATTGTAGAGGGGAAGGTAGAAGGGAGAACTAAAAGCACAAACAAGGGGAAAGGGAATGGAGCAATGACACAAATAGTAATCATAACTGTTAATGTGAATGGGATGAACTCTCCCATAAAATGGAGAAGGATAGCAAAACGGATTAAAAACCATAATCCAACACTATAATTTATACAGGAAACACATGTGAGATAGGGGCACACACCCAGGTAAAAGGCTAGAGCAAAATTTATTGTGCTTCAGTTGATACAAAAAAAAAAAAAAAGCAGAGGTAGGAATCCTAATCTCAGACAAAGCAAAAGCAGGAAAAGATCTAATCAACAGAAATAAGGAAGGAAACTACATCCTGCTAAAAGGCACTATAGACAACAAAACAATGTCATTACTAAACATATATGCTCTAAGTGATACAGCATCCAAAGTCTTAGAGGAGAAATTAAGGGAGTTACAGGAAGAAATATACAACAAAACTATACTAGTGAGGGACCTCAACCTCCCCCTTTCTGAACTTGATGAATCTAACCCCAAAATAAACAAGAAATAACATAAGGAGGTGCATAGAACTCTGGATAGGGTAGATATGATAGATCTCTGGAGAAAACTGAATGCAGATAGAAAAGAATGTACCTTTTTCTAAGCAGTACATGGAACATATACAAAACTCAACCATGTGCTAGGCCATAAAACCTCATAATCCAGTGCAGAAAGGCAGAGATAGTCGATGCATGCTTCTAAGATCATAATGCAATAAACTTATATGTAATCAAAGGCCATGGAAATATAAACTTAAAAATTATTGGAAACTAAAAAATCTAACCCTATAGAACGAGTAGGTTAAACAAAAAATTATAGAAAAAAACAACATGCAAGAGAATGAAGAAATTGAGACTATCTAACAAATATTATGGGATACTGCAAAAGCAGTACTTAGGAGAAATTTTATATCTTTGAGTGTCTACATGAATAAAAGAGAGAAAGAGATCAATGAATTGGGCATGCAGTTGAAAATTATAGAGAAAGAACAACCTGAAAATTCTCAAGTATATACTAAATTAGAAATAATGAAAAGCAAAGGAGAGATTAAGAAAACTGTAACTGAGAAAATTATTGAACTAATAAATACAACAAAGAGTTGGTTTTATGAAAAAAACAATAAAATTGATATACCTTTGGTCAATTTGATTTTAAAAAGGAAGAAAAACAAATTATCATCATCAAAAATGAAAAGTGGGAACTAGCCTCCAGTGAGGAGAAAATTGAAACAATAATGAGAAATTACTTTGGCCAATGATATGCCCATAAATTCTGCAATCTACCAGTGATGGATGATTATCTTAAAAAAATAAATTGCCCAAATTAACAGAACAGGAAGGTGAGTACTTAACCCCATATCAGAAAAGGAAATTAGACAAGCTATCAATGAACTCCCTAGGAAAAAATCTCCAGGACCAGATGGTTTTACAAGTGAATTCTATCAAACATTTAAAGAACAGTTACCTCCAGCACTACATAGACTTTTTGGGAAAATTGCTGAGGAAGAAATCCACCAAAATTATTTTTATGATACAAATATAGTCCTCATACCTAAATGAGGAAGAGTCAGAACAGAGAAAGAAAATTATAGACCAATTTCTCTAAGATATAAACATGCAAAAATTCTGAATAAGATATTAGCAAAAAGGGTACAGCAACTTATCATGACAATAATACTGTATGATCAGGTAGGATTTATAACAGGAATGCAGGGCTGGTTCAATATTACAAAAACTACTAACATCACTGATCATAGCAGCAACAAAACAGAAAGTACATGATTATCCCAACAGATGTAGAAAAAGCATTTGACAAAATGCAATACCCATTCCTACTGAAAACACTGAAAACATCAGAACAAATGGAACTTTTCATAAAATAATAAGCAGTGCCTACCTGAAACCATCAGCAAGCATTATATGTGAGGGGTGTAGCCAAGATGGCAGAGTAGAAAGATACATGTACTCTAGCACTTCCCCCACAACCAACAAAATATCTGTAAAAATATGACTCTCAACAAATTCTAGAGCAGCAGAAGTCACAGAACGACAGAGTGAAAGAGATTTCCAGTCAAAGGTAACCTGGAAGGCCAACAGGAAATATCTATCCCATGGGATGCTGAGTGGAGCTGAGTCCAGACCTGTCTGCTCTTTAAGGGGAGGAACAGAATTAGAACAGGCATCCAGGGCAGAATCCCCAGCAGGGAGGTTCCTAAATCCCTCAACCCACAAGACATAAAGAGAGCTTCAAAGGTCAGTGTGGTAGGGCTTTTCCAGTGGTACAAGAGGGTTGTAAGGTCCCCTCAGCATTGGTCCAGGCAGCAACAGAGGAAGTGGCAGCAGAATCAGTGGCCAACAGGAAGCTACAGTGGCTGCGAAAGCAGTCTGGGTCCACTGCCCAAGCAACACAGCTTAAAGTCCCTGGGGGAATTGAGGAGCTGATCTTTATCTCAGTCCTGAGTATGGTCCTGGGGGAAGGAGGAGCATTAGGATCCTCCGCTTAACAAATGATTCAGAAGTCAAGTAACTGACTGGAAAAAGGTCCAAAAATGGGAATAAATAAGACTATGGAAGGTTACTTTCTTGGTGAACACTTACCTCACTCCATGCTTTTGGATGAGGAAGAAAAGGGAATACTGTCACAGGAAGTCAAGGCTTCTTCCTACAGTAATGGCAAAATAAATATGAAATGGACTCAGGCCATAGAAGAGTTTGAAAAGCTAGGCAACATCTTGCTAAGTGAGAACCAAAAAAATGCTAAGGAAAATGACACCTTTAAAAAGAGGCTAACTCAATTGGAAAAAGTGGTCCAAAAAGTTAATGAGGAAAAGAAGGCTTTAAAAAGCAGAACTGGCTAAATTTAAAAGGAAGTTCAAAAGCTCACTGAACAAAATAATTCTTTAAAAATGAGAGTGGAGTTCAGGGAAGCTAATGACTATGCTATAAACCAAGAAGTTAGAAAACAAAGCCAAAAGATTGAAAAAATAGAATATAATGTGAAACACCTCCCTAGAAAAACAACTGACCTGGAAAAAAGATCCAGGAGAGACAAATTAACAGTTATGGGACTACCTGAAAGCCATGATCAAAAAAAGAGCCTAGACATCATCTTTCATGAAATTATCAAGGGAAATTGCCCTGATATTCTAGAAACAGAAGGCAAAATAAATATTGAAAGAATCCACTTATCGCCTCCTCAAAGAGACCCAAAAAGAGAAACTTTTAGGAATATTATGACCAAATTTCAGAGTTCCCAGGCAAAAGAGAATACATTGCAAGCAGCTAGAAATAAGTAATTTGAGTATTGTGAAAATGCAATCAGGATAACCCAGGATCTGGTAGCTTCTTTATTAAGGGGTTGAAGGGTTTGGAATAGAATATTCCAGAAGTCAAAGGAACTGAGATTAAAACCAAGAATCACCTACCTAGCAAAACTGAGTATAATACTTCAAAAGAAAAGATAATCTTTCAATGATATAGAGGACTTTCAAGGATTCATGATGAAAAGTCTAGAAGTGAATAGAAAATTTGACTTTCCACACAAGAATCAAGAGAAGCTTAAAAAGGTAAACAGGAAATAGAAACCACAAAGGACTTTCTAAAACTGAATTGTCTGCAATCCTAGAGGGAAAGATAATATTTGTAACTCTTGGGACTTTTCTCAGTATTTGGGTAGGAGGAGAGATTACACACACACACACACACACACACATACACGGCAGAGAGTACAGGTTGTGTTGAATCAGAAGAGATGATATCCATAAAAAAATAAAATAAAAATTAAGGGGTGAGGGAAGAAAGTACTGGGAGGAGAAAGGAAGAAATGGAATGAGGCAGGCTATAACTCATAAAAGCGATAAGAAAAATCTTGTTCAATGGAGGAGAAAAGGGAGAAGGGAAAGAGGAAAAGTGAAGCTTACTGTCTTCACATAGGGCCTAAGGAGGGAATAACATGTTCACTAAATTTGGTATGAAAATATATCTTACACTACAGGAAAGTAGGAGAGGAGGGGACAAGTGGGGTGAGAGTGATGATAGAAGAGAGGGCAAATGGGAGAAGGGAGTAACTAGAAGTAAACACTTTTGGGAAGGAACAAAGTCAAATAAGAGAATAAAAAAAAGGAGAGTCAGGGTAGGATAGAAGGCAATATAGTTAGTATTACATAACATGATGATTATGGAAGTCATTTGCAAAATGACACATATATAGCCTGTACTGAATTGAGAAGGAGAGAAGTTGGAATTCAAAGTATTAGAAAAGAATATTGAGAATTGTTATTGCACATAACTGGGAAATAAGTAATACAGGTAATGGAGTATAGAAATTTATCTTGCCCTACAAGAAAAGAGAGAAGATGGGGATAAGGGAAGGGTGGGATGTGTTAGAAGGGAGGGCACATTGAGGGAAGGTGTAATCAGCATGCAAGGTGTTATAGGGTGGGGGGAGGGCAGAGATAGGGAGAAAACTTGGAATTCAATATTTTGTGGAAATGAATGTTGAAATCTAAAAATAAATAAATAAAACTACTTTTAAAAAAAGCATTGTATGCAATGAGGATAAGTTAGATGTATTTCCAATAGTATCCAATAGTATGTCCACTATTACCACTGTTATTGAATATGGTATTAGAAATGGTACCTGTATCAATAAGAGGAGAAAAAGATATTGAAGGACATAGAATTGGCATAGAAGAAACTACGTTATCACTCTTTGCGATGATATGATGATGTCCTTAGAGAATCCCAGAGAATCAAGTAAAAAGCTATTTGAAATAATAAACTGCTTTGGCAAAATTTCAGGTTACAAAATAAACCCACATAAATCATCTCCATTTCTGTAGATTACTAACAAAGCCCAAAAACAAGAGATAGACCCAGAAATCCCGTTTAAAGGTCTGGTAGACACTATAAATATCTGGGAGTCAATCAGCCAAAAGAAACCCAGAAACTATACAAACACAGTTACAAAACACTATTTTCACAAATAAAGTCAGCTCTAATAAGTGGGAAAACATCAGTTACCCATGGACAGGCAAAATTAATTTAATAAAAATGACAATTCTACCTCAATTAATTTGCTTATTCAGTGTCATACCAATGAAACTACCAGATAATTATTTTTGAGTTGAAAAAAAAAACATTAAAATTCATTTGAAAGGACAAAAGGTCCAGAATATCAATGGAACTGATGAAATGAAATGCTAGGGCAGGTGGCCTACCCCTACCAGATCTCAAATTGTATTATAAAGCAGCAATCATCAAAAGCACGTGGCTAAGAAACAGAAGGGAAGAGCAGTAGAATCAGTTTGGTACTCAAGACATAGTAGTGAATTAATACAGCAATCAACTGTTTGATAAACCCAAGGACCCCAGCTTCTGGGACAAGAAATCACTGACAAAAATTACTGAGAAAACTGGATAACAATGTGGGGGAAACTGGACATAGAACAATGCCTGGCACTGTACACAAGAATAAACTCCAAATGCATAAATGATCTAAGTATAAAGATTGATACCGTAAACAAAGTAGGGCAGCAAGTAATTGTGTTTGTCAGCATGGAGAATGGGAAATTTATGACCTAACAAGATATGAAGAACATTGTTAAGTGCAAAAAGGATAATTTTTATTACATTAAATTGGAAAGATTTTGCACAAACAAACCCAATGCAACCAAGATTAGAAGGGAAGCAGAAAACTGGGAAAGAATTGTTGCAAATATCATCTGTGATAAAGGCCTCATTTCTAAAATATATACAGAACTGAGTCAAATATAAAAGAATACAAGTCATTCCTCAACTGATAAATGTTTTAAGGATCTGAACAGAGAATTTTCAGAAGAAATTAAAGTTATCTCTAATCACATGAAAAAATGCACTAAATCACTATTGATTAGGGAAATGCAAATCAAAACAACTGTGAGGTACCACATCACACCTTTCAGATTGGCAAACATAACAAAACAGGATGATGATAAATGCTGAAGAAGATGTGGGAGAGTTGGAACACTAATTCATTGATGGTAGAGCTGTGATCTGATCCAACCATTCTGGAAAGCAATTTGGACCTATGCCCAAAGAGCTACAAAAATGTGCATACTCTTTGATCCAGCAATATTGCCTCTGGGATGCTATCCCAAAGAGATCATGGAAATGGGAAAGGGTCTTACATGTACAAAAGTATTTATAGAAGCTCTCCTTGTGGTAGTCAAATACTGGAAATAAAGAGCATGCATATCAATTGGGAAATGACTGAACAAGTTGTGATATATGAATGTAGTGGTATACTATTATGCTATGAGAAACGATGAACATGAAGACTTCAGAGAAGTCTGGAAAGACTTATATGAATTTACGCTGAGTGAAAGAAGCAGAACCTAGAGAATTCTGTACACAGCAACAACCACAGCATGTGAGGAATTTTTCTGGTCGACTTAGTGCTTCATTGAAATGAATGAACTTGGGAGCCAAGATGGTGGAGTAGAAGGACGCACGTTTACGAGCTCCGAAACCAAAGCCCATAGAATTAATGTAAAAAGAGTCCCCCATAACTTCTGGGTGAATACAAGGTGTGCAGAAGCAGAGTGGAAGAGATTTCCGATTCAGGGAGCCCTGAAGACCCGTCCCCAGGGTCCGGCACACCCCGGAAAGTAAACCCGACCCCCAGCGCTGCCCTGGCCAAGGCCCCAGAGAAGCTGATCCGAGCACGCTTCAGAGACGGAAGCTCCAGCAGCTGGGAAAAGTCCCTCCATCCACAGAAGCTACAGGTCAGTGAGAAAGAAGGCTGCGCTAGGGGAGGGGAGCGGAGTGTCTCCGTGACTTGGGCCCCCTCGGGAGGAAGCAGCGGCGGCGGGGACAGGGGGCAGGAAGAGGCAGAGGCAGAGGTGTGGGAGGCGGCTGAGGCGGCAGCGGACCGGGACCCAGGAATCCCCCAGCGGCAGGCAGGATCTTCATTACAGAAGATTCCTGCATAAAACCGGAGGGAGCTGAGCCTGAGAGACGGCCCTGCCCCCACCCCGCTCTGTTACTGAAGGCTTCTGCTTAAAGCCCCCAAGGGAGCGGGATTTAGGAGGTGGGTCCCCCACCCCGCCCCCACCCGTTCCATTCCTGAAAGTCTCTGCATAAAGCCCCCGAAGGATCAGAGTCTCCGAGGCAGCCCTGGCCCCACCCCAGCACCTGAACTAAAGCTCACTGATTGACAGCCTGCAGGAGGAAAGCCCATTTAAATCTCAGAGGCCAAGCACTAGCTGGGCAGATCCAGGCGGGGGTGGAAAGGAATCTCAGAAGTCAAGTGACTGTCTGGGAAAATGCCTAGAAAAGGGAAGAAAAATAAGACTTTAGAGAGTTTTTTCCAACAAATGCAAATGATCCCAACCTTCGGATCTGATGAAGATGAGGACGCATTCTTGCCATCAGGGAAAGATGTGGAGGGCGGGGCCTCAGTACCCCAGACACCTCAGGGGGGTGGTGGGTGGGCTCAGGCCCTGGAAGAGCTCAAAAAGGATTTTGAAAAGCAAGTTAGACAGGTGGAGGAAAAACTGGGAAGAGAAATGTCAGAGATGCAACAAAAGTATGAAAAACAGGTCAATACCTTGGTAAAGGAGACCCAAAAAAATGCTGAGGAAATTAACACCTTGAAAAATAGGCTCACCCAATTGGCAAAGGAGGTTCAAAAAGCCAATGAGGAGAAGAATGCTTTCAAAAGCAGAATGAGCCAAATGGAAAAAGAGGCTCAAAAGCTCACTGAATTTAATAGTTCTCTCAAAATTAGAATGGAACAGATGGAATCTAATGACTTTATGAGAAACCAAGAAATCACCAAACAAAACCAAAAGAATGAAAAAATGGAAGAGAATGTGAAATATCTCATGGGAAAAACAACTGACCTGGAAAATAGATCCAGGAGAGACAATTTAAAAATTATGGGACTACCTGAAACTCATGATCAAAAATAGAGCCTAGACATCATCTTCCATGAAATTATCAAGGAAAACTGCCCTGACATTCTAGAACCAAAGGGCAAAATAAGTATTGAAAGAATCCATCGATCACCACCTGAAAGAGATCCAAAAAGAGAAACTCCTAGGAACATTGTGGCCAAATTCCAGAACTCCCAGCTCAAGGAAAAAATCTTACAAGCAGCTAGAAAGAAACAATTCCAGTACTGTGGAAATACAATCAGGATAACCCAAGATCTAGCAGCTTCTACATTAAGGGATTGAAGGGCGTGGAATAGGATATTCCAGAAGGCAAAGGAACTAGGACTCAAACCAAGAATCACCTACCCAGCTAAACTGAGTATAATACTTCAAGGGAAAATATGGTCTTTCAATGAAACAGAGGACTTTCAATCTTTCTTGATGAAAAAACCAGAGGTGAAAAGAAAATTTGACTTTCAAACACAAGAATGAGAAGAAGCATGAAAAAGTAAATAGCAAAGAGAAGTCTTAAGGGACTTACCATGAGTGAACTGTTTACATTCCTACATGGAAAGACAATATTTGTAACTCTTAAAACTTTTCAGTAGCTGAGTAGTTGGTGGGACCACACATACACATGTACACGCATGCACACACATACACACATGCACACACATACAGAGATAGAGAGCACAGATTGAACTGAATAGGATGGGACCATACCTTAAAAGAAACTAGGGTAAATGGTGAGAGAGAAATGTAGGGGGAGGGAAAGGGAAGGGGGTAACTATATGTCATTTAAGAGGCAGGTAGGGGTTTTTCTTAGTGGAGGGAAAAAGAGGAGAGCTGAGAAAAAAAAAAAACAAACAAGAAGTTTACCCTCATCACATTTGACTAAACGAAGGAGTGAAATGCACACTCATTTTGGTATGAAAACCTATCTTACAGTATAAGAAAGTGGGGGAGAAAGAGATATTGCAAGGGGGGGATGATGGAAGGGAGGGCAAAGGGAGGAGGGCGCAACTTGAAGTCAACACTTGGGGAGGGACAGGATCAAAAGACAGAAGAGAAACAATGAGGGGCAGGTTAGGAGGGATGGTAGTCCAGTTAGTCTTACACAACACGACTATCAGGGAGGTCATTGGCAAAACTACACAGATATGGCCTATATTGAATTGCCTGCTGTCCCAAAGGGAATGGGTGGGGAGGGAGGGATGAGGAGAATTTGGAACTCAAAGTTTTAGGAACAACTGTTTAGTATTGTTGTTGCAACTAGGAAAGAAGACATACAGTTAAGGAGGAATAGAAAGTTATCTGGCCCTACAGGAGAAAAGAGAAGATGGAGACAAGAGAAGGGAGAGATGACAGAAGAGAGGGCAGATTGGAGATAGGGAAAATTAGATTGCTTGGGGTATTGGGGTGGGGGAGGAGATAAAAGGGGAGAAAATTTGGAACCCAAAAATTTGTGAAAATGAATGTAAAAAAATTAAATAAATAAATTAAAAAAAATAAAAATAAAAAAAGAAAAGAAATGAGTGAACGTAAAAAATTTCCAATGGACTCTTGAGGCAAAATGCCTTCTGCATCCAGAGAAAGAACTATGGAATTGGATCGCAGACAGAAACAGATCATTTCCTTTGCATTATGTTATATTTTCTTTTATGATTTCCCCCATTCATTTTAATTTTTCCATGCAAGATGCATTTAATAGGAATGTACATGTAGAACCTATAATAAGATTGTACACCGTCTCAGGGAGGGAGCAGAGAGGGAAGGGGGAATAAGGGAAAGGGAGTGGAAAAAATCTAATATATATGGAAGTGATTGTTGAACACTGAAAACAAATAAAATAAATCAATTAACAAAATAATTTTTATATACCTTTAAGATTCAGCTCGGTTGTTATTTACTCCAATGAACCTTGCCTGGTCTATGATCATCCCATAGGGATTCCTCCTCCTCATATCTTTTTCTAGAACGCTGAGTTTCATAATATCTTCTGCCCCTCCCATCACATTTTACTTTATATCAAACTTATCTGTAAATATCCCCCTACATCTAAACCTGTGACACCCTTATGCACACGCACACACACACACACACACACACATACACACACACGCGCACACTATTCAATGAAAATATATGAGTAACCAGGTACTGCAGTGGGTAGAGCATGGGCCTGGAGTCAGAATTAGTTGAGTTCATATCTGGCCTCAGACACTGAAAAGACGTGTGACCATAAATAAGTTATTTTGCCTCTTTATGCCTTATTTTTGCTATCTTTACAAAGGGGATGATAATAGCACCTATGTCCCAGGGGTTATTGAGTGGGTTAAATGATAAAATAACTGTAAAACGTTTACATAGTACCTGACACACAGTAAGTACTATGTAAAAGTTATCTACTACACATGTAGTTTTTGTTGCTATCGTTTATTATTATTGTAGTTTATTATTGTTATTATTATTATTATATACTTCTTAAGGCTAGGGAATATGTAATTTGTGGGTTCGCCATTTGCAAACAAATACAGAGTCTGGCACATAGCAGTCACTAAATAGCCATATTTTTTCTGTTAAAATAAATTATAACAAATTAATGCATGAAGTTATTGTAATTGTATGCCAAATAAATGTAAATAAAGTTTCTCAATGAGCACCTCAAGATCTCTCTTATAAATCGCAAAAACTTTGCAACAACTATTTAGACACCTTAGATATGTTTTTTATCCACTTGCTGCTGGATTTATGTCAATATCCTGAATTTCTCAGTTTGCTGGAAGTCTACCTATCAGATAAGAGCATTTGTACTCTGTCACCTCTGTCATGTACCATGGAGAGGATTATGACAGAAGTTTTCAATTCCTGTACTATGAAACCAAGAGCTTACAAAGAAAAGAAACCATTTTGAGCACTACTATCTTCTTCTATCATGTCTGTCTTCAGCTTCCAAAACAATTTTAATAGAACTTAGAGTGATTACGCTTAAGGCATTTAAGGATTAGTTTTAAAAGACTGCAAATTTTCCACAAATACTATCTTATCTCTACATTTGCTTTTTCTACCAAGTATTTTTCCAAAAGTAAATCTGTCATTTTCATCTTATTGGTCCCCAAACAATGTAACTTCTCTTGAAGGCACTCTGCAATTTGTAATTTTTGCCATTCCACAATTAGTTTTTCTATAATTAACAAGCATTCAATAAAGTCAGTGTCAATAATTATTTATGAGGTAGCTATTATGTTCCAGGAACTATGTTAAGTGCTAGAAATTAATATATATGTATATATATTATATATATTTTATTTTATATATATTTGTATATTATATATATGTGTGTGTGTATACACACACACACACACACACACACACAAGCAAAAGTCATTTCCTGAACTCAAAGAGCTTACAGTCTATTGGGGGAATACAAAAAGTAGACTTTTGTTTAAAAAAAAAAAACTATGTCCAGGAAAATAGGAAATAAACATAAATGAAGCAAAGGTACTAAAATAAAGAAGGTTTTCTGAAGGGGGTAATATTTTAATTAAGACTTCAAGGGTGCCAGGGAAATTAGGAAGTGAAAAAGTAGAGGAGCCATTCCGGATATAGGGAAGAGTCAGAAAAATTCCAGAAAACATTCTAGTGTCACTGAATAGAAAATTAGCTGTGGCATGAAGGTGGAAGAGAAGTGAGTCATAAAGCATAAAAATCACAGGAAATATATGTGGATGGCATAAATTACGTTGATCTTGGAATCTCAGAGGACTTTGTACTTGATCCTGGAGATGATATTGAGCCACTGGATTTTATTTATTGAGGAGGAGTAATAGGGTGGCTAATTAGAGGATGGACTGGAGAGGGGAGAAACTTGTGCAGGTGGACCAAAGAGCATGTTACTGAAATGGTACAGCTGTGAGGTGATGAGCACTTATACCAGGGTGGTAGTAGTATCTGAGGAGCTAAGGGAATATATATGAAATATTTAGAAAGATGAAACCGACAGGACAGGCTTTGGTAATAAACCTAAAGATGAGTGATGAGAGATAGTGAGGACTTGAGGTTGACACCTAGGTTGCAATTCATGGGTAATGGTAGGATAGTGGAATCATGGACAGTAAAGTGGCAGTTTTAAAGGGAAGGGAGTTTTAAGTGGAAAGAAAATGAACTCAAGTTTGGACATGCTGAGTTTAATATGTATAGTGGAATCCAGTTTGAGACGACTGAAAGACAATTACACGTGAAAGATTTGAAGTCATAAGAGATGCACAGTTAAATTTGAGAATCATCAGTGTGAGAATGATAATTAAATCCATAAGTGGCAGAAAGAACACCAGCTGAAGTAATATATGCAAAGAAGAAAAGCAGGAACAGAACAGAACCTTATTTAGCACTCGCAGTTATCGGGAATGACCTGAATAAGGGTCCAGCAAAAGAGACTCAGAAGGAGTGAATAGATTGGAAGAAGAGAAATAAGGGAAGGAGGTAGTGAAAAACTAGGGTGATGAGAATATCAAGTTACACAGGATCGTATAGAGGTCTATAGAGAGGTCCAAAATGAGAATTGAGAAAACGTCATTTTATTTTTAAAATTAGATTACTGGTGATATTGAGAAAGGAAATTTTGGTAGAATGATAAATATTTGGATTATATGTATTTTAGCAGAAAGCGAGAAGAAAAGAAATCAAGCCTGCTTTTGTAGGTAGTCTTCTCAATGACTTTTAGCCCAAATGAAAGATCATGTTGGGATAATAACGAAGTTGTGAAGATCATGGGAAGGATTTTAGAATGGAAGAGACATAGACATTTCTGTAGGCAGTAGAAAATGATCAAATAGACAAGGAGATATGGATGATGAGTGTTAAAATGGGGATAACAGAGTAATCTTTTTGGAGGAAAAGGATCCCTGAAAATAAATGGGAAGAGTGTTGTATTGGGAAATATAATGGGTATAAAGACAAAGAGCATCAATAATTTTATTTAAAAAGAAAATAAAATTAAGCAAGTTATTTAGACATTACCAGTGACCCATTTCCCCTTTCCCAGCTTATATTCTGCTTCTCAGGTGAAATAACAAGCATCCATTCAACCTTTGCTATGTAATTGCTCAGTGATAAGATCATTTGTCCAAAAGTGGCTCTAGCACTATATCATTGTGTATAGTGGAAGTCATGATAAAAGAAATAGCATGCACTGCATCTTTCAAGAAATATTAAAAAAAAAAAAAACTGCTTTGACACCCTCAAACCAGATGGTAAGATAGTCATTGAAAGAATTCCCTGATCACCTCCTGAAAGGGATCCCAAAGTGACAACTTCAAGGAATATCATAACAAAATTCCAGATTTATCAGTTCAAGGAGAAAGAAAAAGAAATTGAATGAATTAGAATAGGCAATGACAAAACAAAGCTATCACTCTTTGAAAATGATATAGCAGTGTACTTAGAGAATACTAAAGAAACACCTAAAAATCTACTCAAAAATGAATAAATTTAGCAAAGTTTTAGGATATAAAATAAACCCACCTAAATCAATGGCATTTTTGTATACTACTAGCAAATGCCTCAGGAGCAAGAACTATAAAGAAACATTTATTTCAAATAGCTGTTTACCATATAGAATATTTGGGATTCTTCCTATGAAGGCAAACACAGAACTATAGAAATACAATTTCAAAACAATTTTCACACAAATAGTCAGGTCTAAAAAACTATAAAAATATCAGTTTCTCCTGGGTAGGCCCAGCTAATACAATAAAAATGACAATTCTACCAGAAGTAACTTATATATTCAGTTGCATACCAAAACTACTAAAAATATTTTATACTGTTAGAAAAAATAATAAAATTAATATGAAAGCACAAAAGGCTAGAATATCAAAGAAATTAATGAAAAGAAATGCTGGGGGTTGCGGCCTACCTATGCCAAATATGGAAGTGTATTATGAAACAACAATCATCAAAACTACTTGCTACTGGCTAAGGGAGGGAGTGGTGATCAATTGAATTAGTTAGATACACAAGACATAGTAGCTAACGATAATAGTAATCTACTGTCTGATAAACCCAAAGACTCCAGCTTCTGGGACTAGAACTGACAATTTCACAAAAACTTCTGGGGAAACTGGAGAAAAAATGAATGATAGAAGCTAGGCATAGATGAAAATCTTGCACTATATACCAAGATAAGGCCAAAATAGGTACATGATTTTGTACAACATAAGGATTAAAACTTCAAGCAAATTACGGGAGGGCAAGGAATAGTTTTACCTGTCAGATCTCTGGAGAAGAGTTCAAAAAGGAGCTTGAAAATCACATAAGAGACATAGAAAAAAATTGGAAAAGAAAGGACTGTGAAGAAACAGTCAACAGCCTGGAAACTTGATTAAATTGTAGAATAGACCAAATGGAAAAGGACATAAAAAAAAAAATCCACTGAAGAAAACAACACGTTAAAGAGAATAACTGAACAAATGTTAAAGAAAGCATAACAAGTAATAAAAGAAAATAATATCAGAGAAAAAAATATGAAAGTCATTTGCAGAATGCAGCAGATCATGTTTGTGTGGGGGGGTTTAGTGTATTAT
The DNA here is from genome assembly GCA_023548195.1 of Bettongia penicillata ogilbyi. Classification (NCBI taxonomy): domain Eukaryota; kingdom Metazoa; phylum Chordata; class Mammalia; order Diprotodontia; family Potoroidae; genus Bettongia; species Bettongia penicillata. Next base: position 866,687 of record JAJHZJ010000347.1, on the reverse strand, counting down.
GTTTTGATTTGTTATGTGATTTCTTCCATTAATTTTGGTGTGGCTACATAGCATGACTATAGTGAAAACGTACTCAATAGGAAAGCATATGTAGAACCTATACAGAATTGTATACTGTCATGGGGAGAGAGGGGGGTAGTGGCGGGAAGATGTGGGGGGGGGGATAAAAATCTTAATTTTAAGGAAGTGATTGCAGAATATCAAAAAAAAATAATAAAATTTAAAAATTAAAAAAAAGAAAATACCTTAAAACTTAGAACTGAGCAAGTGGAAAGTAAACAGCTCTAGGAAACATCATGAATTAATAAAACAAATTCAAAAGAATGAAAAAAATACTTTATGGGAAAAACAACTGAACTGAGAAATAGATCTGGGAGAGACAATGTCAGAATCATTGGACTACCTGAAAGCTGTAATCAAAAGAAGGCCTTGAACAAACATCTTTTAAGAAACTATCAGGGGAGGAGCCAAGATGGCAGAGAAGAAAGATTCACACATGCTAGCTCCGAACCCACAGCCCATAAATTACCTGTAAAGAGGAGCACCCAATAAATTCTGGAGAAGTGGAAGCCACACAACAACGGAGTGGAGGAGATTTCTGTTCCAGAGAGCCCTGGAAAAATCGACACCAAAGGTCCATTGAGCACCAAACCTGGAGCAGAGCCCAGCCCTACCTTGGCTGTGCAGCACTGAGAGGACCAGATCTGAGCAGGCTACAGGGACAGAATCTCTGGTGGCCACGAAGGTCCCTCCACCCACAGGTGCTACAGGTCAGTAAGAGAGACTTCTGGGCTGGCCGAGAGGGGAGCGGGATGTCCCCATAACTCAGGCCCCCTTGGGAGGCAGCAACAGAGGCCACAGCAGATCAGCGCTCCCAAAGCAGGAAGGAGTTCAGATTCATTGTTGAAGATTTCCCCATAAACCCCCTGAAGGAACTGAGCCCTGTGAGGCAGCCCTGCCCCAACCTGAGAACCTGAACTTAATCTCACATTATAGGAGCCCCGCCCCCCACTGAAAGCCTTGAGGCTGGGAAGCAGCACTTGAATCTCAGACCCCAAGCAATAGCTGGGGGGATCTGGAGGTGAGGTGGGAGAAGAATCTCAGAAGTCAAGTAACTGACTGGGAAAATGCCCAGAAAAGGGGGAAAAAAAATAAGACCATAGAAGGTTACTTTCTTGGTGAACAGATATTTCCTCCTTTGTCTTCAGATGAGGAAGAACAATGCTTACCATCAGGTAAAGACATAGAAGTCAAGGCCTCTGTATCCCAAACATCCAAAAAAAAATATCCAGTGGGCTCAGGCCATGGAAGAGCTCAAAAAGGATTTTGAAAATCAAGTTAGACAGGTGGAGGAAAAACTGGGAAGAGAAATGAGAGAGATGCAAGAAAAGCATGAAAAATGGGTCAATATCTTGCTAAAGGAGACCCCAAAAAAAATGCTGAAGAAAATAACACCTTGAAAAATAGGCTCACTCAATTGGCAAAAGAGGTTCAAAAAGCCAATGAGGAGAAGAATGCTTTCGAAAGCAGAATTAACCAAATGGAAAAAGAGGTTCAAAAGCTCACTGAAGAAAATAGTTCTCTCAAAATTAGAATGGAAAAGATGGAGGCTAATGACTTTCTGAGAAACCAAGAAATCACAAAACAAAACCAAAAGAATGAAAAAATGGAAGATAATATGAAATATCTCATTGGAAAAACAACTGACCTGGAAAATAGATCCAGGAGAGACAATTTAAACGTTATGGAACTACCTGAAAGCCATGATCAAAAAAAGAGCCAAGACATCATCTTTCATGAAATTATCAGGGAAAACTGCCCTGAGATTCTAGAACCACAGGGCAAAATAAGTATTCAAGGAATCCACCGATCACCTCCTGAAAGAGATCCAAAAAGAGAAACTCGTAGGAACATTGTGGCCAAATTCCAGAGTTCCCTGGTCAAGGAGAAAATGTTGCAAGCAGCTAGAAAGAAACAATTCAAATATTGTGAAAATACAATCAGGATAACACAAGATCTAGCAGCTTCTACATTAAAGGATCGAAGGGCGTTGAATAGGATATTCCAGAAGTCAAAAGAACTAGGACAAAAACCAAGAATCACCTACCCAGGAAAACTGAGTATAATACTTCCAGGGAAAATATGGTCTTTCAATGAAACAGAGGACTTTCAAGCATTCTTGATGAAAAGGCCAGAGCTGAAAAGAAAATTTGACTTTCAAACACAAGAATGAGAAGAAGCCTGAAAAAGTAAACAGCAAAGGGAAGTCATAAGGGACTTACCAAAGGTAAGTCATAAGGGACTTACCAAAGGTGAACTGTTTACATTCCTACATAGAAAGACAATATTTGTAACTCTTGAAACTTTTCAGTATCTGGGTAGTTGGTGGGATTACACACACACACACACACACACACACACACACACATACACACACACAGAGACAGAGAGCACAGAGTGAATTGAATAGGATGGGATCATATCTTTAAAAAATGAAGTTAAGCGGTGAGAGAAATGTATTGGTAGGAGAGAGGGAGAAATGGAATGGGTCAAATTATCTCTCATAGAAGAGGCAGGCAAGTGACTTTGTAGTGGAGGGAAAAAGAGGAGAGCTGAGAGAAAAAACATGACGTTTACTCTCATCACATTCGACTAAAGGAAGGAATAAAATGCACACTCATTTTGGTATGAAAATCTATCTTACAGGAAATTGGGGAAGAAGGGGATAAGCAGTGTGGGGGGGATGATGGCAGGGAGAGCAGTGGGAGGAGGGAGCAATTTGAAGTCAACACTCAGGGAGGGACAGGATCAAAAGAGAGAATAGAAGCAATGGGGGGCACGATAGGATGGAGGGAAATATAATTTGTCTTACACAACATGACTATTATCGAAGTCATTGGCAAAAGTACACAGATATGGCCTATATTGAATTGCCTGCCTTCCCAAAGGTAATGGTCAGGGAGGGAGGGATGGGGAGAAGTTGGAACTCAAAGTTTTAGGAACAACTGTTGAGTATTGTTCTTGCTACTAGGAAATAAGAAATACCAATAATGGGGAATAGAAAATTATTTGGCCCTACAGGACAAAGGAGAAGATGGGGACAAGGGAAGGGAGGGATGATAGAAAAGAGGGCAGATTGGCGATAGGGGAAATTAGAATGCTTGGTGTATTGGGGTGGGGGAAGGGAAAATGGGGAAAAAATTTGGAACCCAAAATTTTGTGAAAATAAATGTAAAAAGTTAAATAAACAAATTTATAAAAAAAAGAAAGAAAGAAATTATCAAGGAAAACTGCCCTGTTGTCCTGGAGCCAAAGGGCAAAATAGGCAGTGGGAGAATCAACTGTTTACCACAGGAAAGGGATCCCAAAGCAAACTCCAAGGATCATTATAGCTAAATTTCAGAACTATCGGGTCAAAGAAAAAATACTACAAGAGGCCAGAAAGAAAAATTCAAACATTTCAGTCTCAATCAGGATCACACAAGACGAGGAGGATGCGAAATTAAAGAACTGAAAGTCATGGAATATGATATTCTGGAGGGCAAAGGATCTAGGACTACAACTAAGAATCACTTCTTGGCAAAATTTTGCACAGTATCTCAAGAGGGAAAAAAAAAATGGTCATTCAATGAAATACAAGAATTTCAATATATCATAAGAAGAACATAACTAAACCAAAATATATATGACATAATAATGAATATATCATAAATGCAAAAGACTTCATATTAAGACTGGAACGATTTTTTGAGTTTAATTTCATAAGGATAATTTTAGTAACATAGATGTTAGACTTCAATGTGCATTAATAGCAAAAATATTAAGTTTAGGAGCAGAATTCAAGGTATCCAAACCCATTAGACTAGCAGTGTCCAAAATTTTACTAATCTATAAACAACTCTACACCATAACTTGATAGCAATTACAGAATAATCTTAAAACCCTTAGACCTTTCACAGCATGCTGACTTTTAAAAAAAAAAAACATAAATCTCTAAGTCTTCATTTTATTTTCACGTGCTAGTCAAAACTGTAAGGAGGAATGATTCCCAACACTACACTAGGCATTATTTTTATTTCTTTCCCACTAAAGGTATATTTCATTCCTTTTTGCAACTTAGACTAAAGCTACTAAATTTATAAATGCCATTCCCAGAAAAATAGTATCTCTACTATACCAAGAGGAGATGACAATTTAGAAAACAATGATAATTGGATGAGTGGGCCAATACGTTATTAGCATCAGGAAGATATAGCTTCCAGTCAATCTTTCCTGGGCACATATTAGTTATGGACAAGACACTGAAACTCACAGTATTGGAGGCTGCATTATTAAAGAGTTGACAGATTTTACCAGTTGAGGGATTGCAATAGCAGGAATTCTCTACACCATTAAAATCATTGAACTAGATTCTTACCCATCCCACAACACCACCCCCAGAAAAGATAGTTTATTTTAATATTATTGATTAAATAACATATATCTGACATTGTAAAATAAAATAGTCTATAGAAGTAATTCTTCCTCTTCAATTCACCCCAAGCTAGTAAAAGAATCTTCCACTGTAGGATAGCTGTTGTTCAAACAAATTATGCTTTTTAAAAGGTAAGGTTTATTGAGTATAAAATAATAATAATAATAAAATCAATATCATGAAAGCCTTGTATAATACCTTGATAAGGTATTCATATTAATACTCAGAGGAAATGCTGCTGTCAAGTCAACTAGAATATTTTAATATTATAGGCTACTGTGAAATTTCTCTGCATAATAAAGTTTGGGGTTTTTTTTGCTGACATAAGGTATGATTTAGTTTCTTGACATATTATCACATAGAAATTATTATGTCACAAGAAGGAATTCAAGTGGAAAGTTTGCCAAACACTGATAGCAGTGGGGCATAAGAAGGAAATGAAAGTAAGGATGGAAAATAAAGGCAGTGATGCACATTTCCAAATTCAGCCAACCAAGAATTATTCTATTAATATTCTAGAGAGTTGAAATAAATACATTCTGTAATTCTCTGTTTGCAATTAAAGCCTGTAGAATGAGAAATGGCATATTGTAATTTGAAGCACTAATTTTTGTGTGGTCTCAATTTACCATGACAAGGTGATGGTGATGGTTGTAGGAGTTTATACTCTCTTTTTTCACAATTTTTGAACACTAATATAAAGTCCATTTAATGTGTTCCTGAATTAAAAGTTCACATTAGAGGATCATTAAAAAAAAACAAACACCTCCATATCGACTTGTCTTTCTCTTTCCATCTGGAATTTCAAGTTAATGCTGTTATTTCATTCATAATTCCCCATAACTTTAGCCTTCTTTGGATACATCTTCTTCACTGGTTTTATTTTAGTTCATGTATTTGTATGAGTCACAGTTTTATCTTTTGCAACACTTAACGTATTCTTGGGGATTACCTTTCCTCCAGAGTTTGATCACTTTCCATTCATTGCCTTCCTGCCAATAATTTTTCCTATTTGTTTTTTAGTATACCTACATGTCATTGTATCTCTTTAATAATGTTTCTGAACTGTTCTCTCCAAGCCCTTAAGTATTAATTATATTCCAGTAGCTTATCAAGAGTCCAGGAAAAGTAACATTGTTTTTAAGTAACAAAATGTCACAAACGACACAATCGAAAGCTTAATACATAATAGCCATTCCTTAAAAGCAGCCCATTCAGTCAGTTCTTCCTCAATCTTTTATATCATCAACATAAAGGAATCTTTATAAATCAGTGGTAGATGGTATTAGAAGACCTGTAATTTTCCATGACTAAAATGGTTTTAAAATGCATTACAGAAGAAAATGATCGACAATTTTCTCTTAAAAGTGATAGATTACTAATTGATAATAAATTGAATGATGTATTTCAAGTATATGATTGTCAACACAGAAATCAGTAAAACACAAAAATAATGGTTAGCATTTAGATAATGTTTTGGGGTTTGTAAATGGATGTATTAATACTGTCCCTGAATAATTCTGGGAAAGTTGCCATTCTAATCCTCATGGTTGCTCTTACTGTTTGTCTTTTGTTCTCAAAGAAGGAAAGTGACATCATGTGTGTGATGTCTTGACTTGGCCAAGAGTTAGATTTAAGTGAGGCGGAGCTGAGCAACATCCTCTCCATCACTCCCTCCTCCACAGTCATCTAAGTACAGTGTTAAGACAAAAGTCAAGGTGATGACAATGGCCCATGATGCAATGGGTGACTGTAGCTTTTAAAAATCAAGTTATTTCCCAGTTCTCAATTCACCTAAGACAACCTTCATTCAGTGACAAAGGACTAGGTAAGAACTGGAATAAAAGATGACCTAATTTACCATCACAGAAATATCAATCTGCAAGGGGAAGATGCTCAAAATTTCTGGCTAAAATGAGGCAGGCAGAGGTTAAATGACTTGGTTGTATGTTGTCCTTCATTCTCAAAGAGGACCAAAACAACATTGCTATGATAAAATCAAGTTTCAATATTTCCTACTGTGGCTAATCAGGTCAATATAAATTTGGAATGTTCTACCACAGATTGGGTTCAAAAAGTCTATGTGAATATTTGGGCTGGATACTCTAAATTTGCATATCCTGCATTTCCTTTGAGTTATTTCTATTCTGCTTTGCTCAAAGAGCACAGCACTTTCTCTGATGTGGGCACACCATGCTGAATGTGCCAGTGTCTCCCATGTTATACAATCAATTCCAAAGTTCTTGAGAGACCTTGCGAGTAACCTTATGTTCCTTCTTCTGACCACAGTGTGATTGCCTGCTCTGTGTAAATTCTCCATAAATTAGTCTTTTTCACAAGTGTAGGTTTTGCATTCGAGCAATGTGTCCATTCCATCAGAGTTGCACTCTCTGAAGCTTAACCAGATCAAGAAAATAATGTATATGAGAATGAATTTAAGCTCAGACATTCTTGAATACAGGTTCAGTACTCTAATGAGTAAATAAACCATATACCTGCCTTGAAGTGAATTTAAACTTCAACAAAACAACCATTTTCATTCAGGAACTGCTACATTTTTAACATAAATTATAGAACTTAAGTGAAAGACTGGTAGAAATTTAAAAATATTTTCAAACATGTGCGATAAAAAAATTCATAGTTTGATAGATACACAATAAAATTGCATAAAAATCTTCTTCACCAGAATTCTATGCCAATGTCCAGAGTGATGTTAAGTCAGCATGGTAAAATGGGAAGGGCACTGATTTTGAAATAAGATAATTGGTTTCAATCCCTACTTTTGTTGCATTACCACTTGTTTGACATTAGATGATTTCTTAACCTCTCTGGCCTTTCATTTGTCTCATAGGTAGAGTAAGGTAGGTAGATTAGATGACCTCTGGGATGTCTTCAGTCATATAGTGTCTCAATGTCATATACCCTTGAAATTCAGCTCTCAAAAGCCAGTGAAGTATAAACTTCAACTCCTAATAAATGTAAAAGCTTTGAGCAAGGATTCCATGAGGCAATGTGACTTATTTACATAAGGTTTGATAAGTGCATCAACAAAAATTTGGCTGTAAAATTATGAATTTTTCATGTATGCCTACTTGTAAGACATGTAATAGTTGAAATCTGCATCTGTGGAAGAACTACCTATACTACCCCTGAAGAGTAATGCAATGAATTTTGAAACTTAAGATGTGTGTAATAAGTATATGTAAATAAATTGCGTATTATTCAAATATGCATAAATATAATCACACATACACATATGGGATAAGAAATGTTGAGGATTTTCATGCAAAGGAAATATTTAAAAAGTAATAAGTTCTCCACTGATGACAGATAGGAAATTTTCTGACTATGATAGATAACTATTTCCAGAATTATCTATATATCCTCTGCACAAATGCTATTTCATCATCCCGATAAGGAAAAAGTGATAGCAGATAGAAATCTGTGTAGACACAAACTAAATTAAAAGTGTAGGCTGTTGATCTGATTTTATCTTTTTATAAAATGTCATTTCTTTGGCTAATGTTCTTTGTTTTATTGCAAAAGGTTATAGAAAAGTATAAGAAATGGTTCAAAAGAAAATAGTAAAGACTCCTCACAAGGACAAAAAAGCAAATACGGATATGGATTATACTGGATAAACTTCAATGGTTCCCACTTAAAAACATAAATTACAGAATCTGTATATTGATTTTTTAGGTTATGATTGAAAAAAGACAAAGTAAACAAAAATATCAAAATATTTCTACTTGCTTTCCAAGTATTACTAAAAGAATATACTGATTGAAAATTACTGTGTTTATACATATATATATATATATATACATATATATATATGCATGTTTATGTGCCAATTAAATTAATAATACACATGTATGTGTGGTTCTTTTTTTGATATACTAACACATGTAATAGTGTATATATTATGTTATAAAACCTAATTCATTTTCTCTTGCATAGAATATTGAAAAATTCATCTGACATCTGGTAGGAATGGTTTGAATAAATGGTAATATAATTTTGTCTATTATTTACCTAGTTCCTGAGGGACAAGTATTTTCACCATTGATCAGAGAGCACTTTCACCAGATGAGAAAATGTATGTGGGGTGGGGTAGGAATGGGAGTGTGGTGAACTGGAAGATCATTTATCACTGAATTTATGTCTATGACCGTTCTACATTCAAATCTTGGTTTTGGTAGTATTTTTTTCCCCTGGATTCCACTCTTATGAGTGAATATGTTTTTTCTAAATGTTCTAACACCGTAAAAGATTATGGCATCCTAAATTTAGAATTGAACTGGGATTTCAGAGACACTGATTCCAACTTCTCAGCCAACAGAAGAGGAAAGGTAGGCACAGGTAGACAAAATGTCCTGTCTGAAGACACACATTAAGGAAGCATATGAGAAATTAAATGATGGCAAACTAGACAATCTTTTGTCTCATTTTTATGTAGCCCTTAGTCATTGAATGGGAAAATACATTCAATAGGAAGGTATGTGTAGAGCCCATATAAGATTAGATGTCATTTTGAGGAGGGAGAAGAGAAAATTTGAAACTTATGTGATGGTTGAAAACTGAAAACAAATGAATTTTTGAGGCACTAGAAGGTAATAATATTCTATTTCTCTCTATGTGAAAATAAACAGAAGGGGTATATTTTCACAAGCCTTCTCTGGACCTGAAAATCAAAAGTTCTTTGTGATCAAGTGGGCAAGATTTGATTTGTCTTCTCTCTAGATCCCTAGGGAGTCAAGTGATGGGAATGAGTCGCAGCTACTATGAATTCAGACTTCAGGCTTCTGCAAGCTAGGCAGGGATGGGTAGAGCTGTGGCCATATTAAGAAATGCTATCATGGATGTTGTGGCCTGGGATATGATAAACTGGTGAGTCAAGTGGGTGAATGGTCAGCTATGCGGCACAGCAGAAAGAAAGCCAGGCTTGGAATCATGAAGACTTAAATTTCAGGATGGCTTCAGACACAACCTGTGTGACCTTAGGCAAGGCACTTAACACTGTTTGCCTCAGCTTCCTCATATGTAAAATAAGCTAGAGAAGGAAATGGAAAATCTATTGAGTATCTTTGCCAAGATACCATCAAATAGGGTCATGAAAAGTGAGACATGACTGAACAATAGGTGAGTGAAATTGCCAGAAACCAATGCGAAAAGAGACATTTTAATATTAAGGAAGCATCAGAGAGAGAACTACCAAAAGAAGATTGGACTTAAAATTTTCCAGTTATCTTGCACTCAGTGTAATTGGTGGAAAGGGGATTCATTTCCAATATGATTTCTATTTCCCCTTGCTCAAGTAAAGGGTCATGAGAAGGTAAACCAGATATGATTCTTTTTCCTCATGCATTGCCATGAGCTGCAGGTGGAAATAGATTACAAGATCATAGAATCCTGGATCTATTTAGGGTTTGAAGTTATTTCAGCAGTAATATATTCCAAACCTTTGATTTTTACATATGAAGAAACAGATATTCAAAGATGTTAGATGACTTATAAAGGTCATACAGGTAATTGAGGCAGAATTTCACCTCAGATCTTTGACTCCTGAATCATTGCTCTTTATGGGTTTGAAATTCCCCTTCACTATTGTCAAAAAACTGGGGAATTAAACAAGTAGATTTAAGAGATGGTTGGAGGGATACAATCCTATATAGTTGCATATGTCCTAATTATTTTCCTTTTTGCTATGTTCAATATACATTGAAGTTTAGACAAAAGGTAATAAAGTCTAGGTCGGTTGCACAAACTGTGTATAAACTATGGATTTTAGAATTTCTAATTTTTGGCTAATACAGCTGCTGCTGTAAAAGGAACAGCCAAGGCATCTAAAAGCTAATAGTGTGACCTTTTTTGACAAAAGGAATATTATAGACTTTTAGGAAGGCATCATCATATGTGTCAGAGATGCTGATGAGAGTATTCAGATGATGACTCAGATAGAAAATATCCCATTGTGAGCAGTTTAAATATCATTTGGCAATTAATAAAATGCTATCCTCATTTCAATAAGATTAAATAAGGTTGCACTCAAGACACTTAACCCAAGAATATGAGATAATAGGTGAGAAGAATTGTAGATGTCACATACAACTTCTTGAAGCTTCACTTTTCTCAACCCTCAAATAAGGGTTATAATATGTACCAAACTACATCATGATATTGCTATGAAGATCAAATGACATCTTAGAAATAAAGATTTTTATAATTTGTTCAATGATATTTCAGAGGAAAGGACATCTTCACATATATTACAATGTTACAAGAAAACTTTTTTACTAATGTAAATTATCAATTGGGCTCAAATTTACATTCAGAAAGAGTTGCTTAGAGGTAGTGAGAAATTAAGTGATTTGCCCAGTCATACAAAGAATATGATTTATGTGGAACTTGATCCTAACTCTTTCTCCAATGGAGGTCACTTCTCTTTGTTCATCACATCAAATTCATCATCACCATCATCATCATCATCATCATCATCATCATCATCATCATCATCGTCATCATTGTCAACATCATGAAAATTACATATACATCTTGAGTCTTTATTGGAATATTTGTGGTTTATGTAGCTTTAGTGAACTTATTTGTAAAGGAAATGAAAAAAACGAAGCATTATTTAAATAGCAGCACAGTGAACTAAATTATGAGTGATACTTCACTTCCAAAGTCAAGGTACTTTGGAGTTGAATGCAAGCAAACAGAAAGATTTTATTCTTCTTGTTACATAAATGATTGACTGCTTAACCATAATAAAATGCAAGACTATACATGTAATGTAATGTAAATTCTAGATTTCTGCTAATGACAATGACACATTAAAAAGATATTTTCATGAGCTAAAGATTTGCTTTGAACAGAAAATTTTTCTTCCTTAAGAACATCAGTACCTTATTTTATTAATGTGCCTAGGAGAAGTTTTGTTTTATACCAATATAATTGTGGTAATAATTTCAAAATTAGTATGAAAAAATAATTTTAAAACTGTATTTTTTAAAGGAAACACTGGGATTATGTCAAAGTAAAGGAAGGAGAATTAAACATATTTACAAAGTAGTTACCAAATAATTTATTTTGATAAAAAACTAAAATAAATTCTATTTTCATGTATTCAGTAAAAATAGTCACAATAGATTTTGTATAGCATTTTAAGGTTTAGAAAGTGCTTTGCGTTACTATTAACTAACATTAGCACATGATTTCTATTTATGATATTGCATATTACCTCATGAGAAATGCCTTCAACAACAAAATTCAATGATAACAAGGAGGTGTAAGTGAATTAAAGACAAATAATTATAGGTCATTACTTATGCTACAGTTTTTTTTTTTTATTTTTGCATCTCTTTCCCCCATCAGTCAAAGTAAACTCTCAGAATTAGTGAAGCTGAGATAACTCTTTTCTTAAATCAATCAGTCTTTAAATCAAAGTATATAGGATCATATCTCTCCAACTGTCTCTTAATTCTACTTGTCTAATTCCCCAATTTTTTGGCAGTATTGAAGGGAAATTTCAAACCCATAAAGAGCAATGGCTCAAGAGTCAAAGATCAAATTGCTAAAGCAGAGACAACTCTTTTCTCAAAAACAGATTGAGAAAAAATAATATATTCATATTTTTTCTCCATTTTCTCTACTAGGGATACATTACTTTAGATAAAAACATTCCTTTAAAGATTTAAAAACTACATAAAAATAAAGATACTATAGAAATTAAATCAACTGTCAACTCTTAGTTTATGCTAACAGGAGATGGCAAAAATGAATGGAACTCAAAAACAAAATTTTTTTCCTAATCATTTAAATCAACTTTTCGTTCAACCTGTTATAAAACTTGAAAACAAATAGCAAACTGGTCTGAGTATGGCCTTGTTTCTTCTCTGTGTTAAGTCTGGTAAGGAACTATCCAAAACATTACAACTAGGGATATACTGGTAAATGCATAAAAAAATTGCTCTCTGAAAAAGTACACCAAAAAACTTTTAAATTTAATCTGCATTATTAATCTTTATTCCCTCACTTTCTTCATTTTGTACAATCAACAACAATAAAATTGATTATTTATTGATTTCCAAGAAGCAAATGTTCACGTTAAAAATTTAACAACTTCTCACAATCTAATAGGATGATCTGACATCAGCATATTTCACAGGAGATGTTAGAGAAAGGAGATAAATAAGGGTGCTGGATAATCAACAATAGTGGTCATAGTCAAACAAAGTACCAATGTATTAAATATTAAGAAAATGTTAGCAATATTTTTATAAATTACCTAATATTACTATCCTATTAGGATCAATGAGCTGAAGAATGTAAAGTACTCTGCAAACTTTAGAGATGTATGAATTTAAGATGGTATTGTTAAAGAGTAGTACTAGTGACAGTTCATTTAAGAAACAAACAGTATAGATGAATTCAGAACCATAAATTCGGTGAACTTTATATGGGAAATAGATTTTTAATGTGTCTAACAAATAAAGCTTTTTGTTTTTATTTGAAAACCACAATACTGTCTAAAGCTTACAAAGATTCATGTTACAATGCAAAAAAGATTACAAAGAAGGGGTTTATTTTTACATTGGTGAGACATAATCAATTGTAAGCTAAAATTCTTACTGATACTGTGTTGTAGAATGAGGAGAAACCCTGGAAATCTGCAATGTTTGTGAACAATCTGCTATAAAATTTTAAGATGAGATAGATAATAAATCTTGAGTAGGGTAGCAACATCAAACTGGCATGTTTGCAAGGGTAAAATGTCTAAGTTGTATGGAATAAAATAAGAAAGTGCTTGTTTCAAAACAGTTTTTCAAAAGAGTAAGACTGAGGCATATACTATGCCAGTAAAAAAAAAAAGCTTGCATATGAAACTTTTTTCTTTAATTGTCTGTAAACATATTCTGACATATGGACCAAAGGAGAAAGGAAATATACTTGTACCAATCATTCAGCATTAGGATGGCCCATCCCAGTACAGTGAGCAAGCCACCTGCCCCTGAATCTTGGGACACCAAGTCAGCGACTAGGCACCTGATCACTAACACAAGAAACCTGAGACAGCACCCCCTGTGTCCCAGGAGCAGAGCTGAACTTTAAAAGCTGTGAAATAGACAAAAAGCATCAGTAAGAAGCAGATGTGAGCAAGAAGAAAAAAAAAAGACCTTTGATAATATATTATTTCTATGATAACAAGGGAGTTCAAAACACAAATTCAGAAGAGGACAACAATGCCATAATGTTTACATGTGAGACTTCAAAGGGCAATATGAATTAGTCTCAAGACCAAAATGCCTTCCTGGGAGAGCTTGAAAAAAGATTTTACAATCAGGTAAAAGAGGTAGAAGAAAAATTAGGAAAAAGAGTGCAGAGAAGTTGGGACCACAGAGCATTAAGGCTTGGTACCTGTCCTGCTTGGAGACCAAGTCAGGGCTTGCACTCTGGAAGTTTTTACTTTATCTATGGAGGAGAGAGCCAAGGCAGGTGTGTGAACACTGCTAGCCAGTTGACTTCCCTGGGGAGACACAACTGACTCTCAACATGAACTGAGACTCTGAAAGCATGGTACAACAGAAATAGCTGTGACTGGGAGTCAAAGGTAAAAGGAACTTGGTCCAAATCCAGTATGGGTAACTAACCTTGGAAGAGACTTTAAGTAGATCTCCTTGAGAAAGTGAAGAATGATAATGTGCAGATTCACAAGTAAAACCACAATTTGAAGATCAAAGATTGAGGAGGTGCTTCCAGGAACCAAGATGGTGCAGTGATTGGTAATTGGTATCTCCCTCCCATTGCTGACCTTGAAGAGCCCAGAGAATATCTTCTGAGGAAAAGTCCTGGAACATTGGGAGAAGCAGAAGGGGTAAACAGTCTCCTAGCACATGAGACTAGGAAATTTGCTAAGGAGGTTCCCTCTTGCTGTGGCTGAAGAGGACCAGTGCAGGACCAGAGCTGCCCCAGACAGCCCCACTTCAGCAATCCAGAGAAGATTCTGAGTCCCAGGGGTGTGATGCCCACAACTCCTAACAACAGCACCCCAGGCATGCCTCAGTACCCCAGGGGAATTGGAAAGACACTAACACAGATGGGATAACCAACCAATGAGCTTGCATATACTGCAGTTCAATAGAGGAAAACTCCTCTGACCAGACCACTCCTCCCCCACACTTAATATAGTTACCTCCAGGGTAACTCTGGGGAAACCAAAAAGACTTCACCTGGCCTCTGTTTTCCAACACCAGCCAGTTCAGCACTAGGTAAGCTGCAGCATTTTAGCTTCTAGATAAAAGAATCAGAGGCCACGACACAAAAAAGCCTCAAATCTTAGGCACAAGAACTGTGGGACAGAGCCCCTGTGACCAAGACACAGAAATCTACTTTAAAAGCCAGGAAAGGGGTAATCATCATGAGTAAGAATCAAAGTGGAAAAGAAAAGACAATAGATTCTTTCTATGGGGACAAGGACCAAAACAGAAATGCCAAAGAGGTCAGCATTGAGACTATACACCCACCTGAATTTTCAGAAGGGAATATGAACTGGGCTGAAGTACAAAGAGCCTTCTTGGAAGAGCTCTGGAAGGACTCAAAAACTCAAATTAGAGAAATAGAAGAAAAACTGGCCAACGCTTCTAAAAATATGAAAAAAAGAATTCACTGAAGAGAACAGTTCCTTAAAAAGGAAAATTGGACAAATGGAAAAGGAAGCACAAAATCTAACTAATGAAAATAATTCCTTTTTTTTAAATTTTTTATCCTTTTTAAAAAATTTATTTTCAGTGATCTACAATCACTTCCATATAACTTAGATTTTTCCCCTCCCTCCCTTCTTGAGACAGCATACCATTTTATATAGATTCTTCATACACATTCCTATTAAATACATTTTGACCACAGTCATGTTGCATAGAATTAAAATGAATGGAAAAACTCATAAACCAAAGTGAAATACAAAAGAAAATAATCTTCTACATTCTGTGATTGAATGTCATAGTACCTTCTCTGAATACAGAAGGCATTTTGCCTTTAAAGATGATTGGGAATTTTTTAAGTCCTTGCATTCTAATGAAGTTCTAAGTCTACCAGAAAAAATCCTCCCACACTGTGGTTATTGTTGTGTAAAAGTTCTCCTGGTTCTGCTTCTTTCACTCAGCATCAGATCATATAAGTCTTTCCAGGCCTCTTTGAAGTCTTCCTGTTCATCATTTTTTATAGCACAATAGTATTCTATTACATTCATATACCATAATTTGTGCAGCCATTCCTTAATTAATGGGCATCCTCTTGATTTCCAGTTTTTGGTCACAACGAAGAGTGCTGCTATAAATATTTTTGTATATGTGGAACCCTTTCCAATTTTTATGATCTCCTGGTCATACAGTCCTAGAAGCAATATTGCTGAGTCAAACAGTATGTGCAATTTTGTAACCCTTTGGGTATAGTTCCAAATTGTTCTACAAAATGGTTGGATCAGCTCACAGTTTCACCAACAATGAATTAGTGTTTCAACTCTCCCAAATCTTTTCCAACATTTTCATCTTCCTATTTTGTCATGTTATCCAGTCTTATAAATGTGATGTGGTATCTCAGAGTTGTTTTGATTTACATCTCTCTAATCAATAGTGATTTAGAGCATTTTTTTTTGTATGACTATTAATAGCTTCAATTTCTTCCTGTGAAAACTAACTTTTTCATATCCTTTGACCATTTAACATTTGAGGAATGACTTGTATTCTTCTACATTTGACTCAGCTCTCTGTATATTTTAGAAATGAGTCCATTATCATAAACATTAGTTGCAAAAACTCTTCCCTAGTTTTCTTCATCCCTCCTAATCTTGGTTGCATTGGATCTGGTTGTGCAAAACCTTTTCAATTTAATGTAATCAAAATTTCAATTTTGCACTTCATAATGTTTTCTATCTCTTGTTTGTTCATAAATTTCTCCATTCTCCATAAATCTGACAGATACACTCTTCCTTACTCCCCTAATTTATTTATAGAATCAATCTTTGTATCTAGATCATGTATTCATTTAGACTTTATTCTTGTGTATGGTGTCAGGAATTCGTCTATGTCTACTTTTCTCCACACTGTTATCCAGTTTTTCTAGCAATTTTTGTGGAACAGTGAGTTCTTATCCCAGAAGCTGGGGTCCTTGGATTTTTCAAACAGTAGATTGCTATATTCATTGACTATTCTGTCTTGAGTACCTAGCATATTCCACTTTCCTACCCAGTACCAAGTGGTTTTGATAATTGTTGCTTCATGATACAATTTGAGATCTGATGGAGACAGGCCACCTTCCCTAGCATTTCTTTTCACTAGCGCTCTTGACATACTAGATATTTTTTTCTTTCTGATGATCTGATATTTTTTCAAGCTCTAGAAAATGATTATCTGATAGTTTGATTGGTCTGGTACTAAATAAGTAAATTAATTTAGTTACATATTCATTTTTATTATGTTAGCTCAGCCTACCCACGAGCAACTGATGTTTTTCCATTTTACTTGGATTAGACTTTATTTTTGTGAAATGTATTTTGTAAATGTGTTTATATAGTCTCTGAATTTGTTTTGGCAGGTAGACTCCCAGATATTTTATAATGTCTACCCTCCCATTAAAGAGGGCTCCTCTTTGTATCTTTTATTGTAGGCTGTTAGTAATACAGAAAAATGCAGAAAAATTTTGTGGGTTTATTTTGTAACCTGCAACTTTGTCAAAGCTGTTTATTATTTTAAGTAGTTTTTCACTTGAATCTCTGGGATTCTCTAAGTATATCATGATATCATGTGCAAAGAGTGATAACTTTGTTTCTTATTTACCTACTCTAATTCCTTCAATTTCATTTTCTTCTCTTATTGTTACAGCTAACATTTTAAGAACCATATTGAATAGTAGTGGTGATAATGGACATCACTGTTTCACCCCTGATCTTATTGGAAATGCATTTAGCTTATCTCCTTTGCACATAATGCTTGCTGAAGGTTTTAGCTAGCTATTGTTTATTATTTTATGGAAAGTTTTATTTATTCTTTTACTCTCCAGTGTTTTTAACAGTAATGAGTGTGGTATATTGTCAAAAGCATTTTCTGCATTTATTGGGATAATTATGTGGTTTCTGTTAGGTTTGTTGTTGATATAATCAATAATGCTAATAGCTTTTCTAATATTGAACCTGCCCTGAATTCCTGATATGAATCCTACCTGATCATAATGTATTTTTCTCATGAGAGGTTGCTGTGTTCTTTTTGCTAAAATCTTATTTTAAATGTTTGCATCTATATTCGTTTGAGAACTTGGTCTATAACCTTCCTTCTCTGTTTTGGCTTTTCCTGGTTTTGGTATCAAAACGATATTTGTATCATAAATGAATTTGAGAGAACTCCTTCTTCCCCAGTTTTCTCAAGTAGTCTATATAATATTAGAAGTAACTGTACTTTAAATGTTTGATAAGTCCATCTGACCCTGGAGAATTTTTTCTAGGGTGCTCATTGATGGCTTGTCCAATTTCTTTCTTCTTATATGGGATTACTTAAGTATTCAACTTACTCTTCTGTTAATAAGGCAATTTATTTTTTTAAACAAAATCATTCATCTCATTTAGACTGTCAAATGTATAAAGTTGAGTAAAGTGATTTATAACTATTGTGTTAATTTCCTCCTCGTTGGAGAAGAGTTCACCCCTTTCATTTTTGATATTGGTAATCTGGTTTGTTTTTCTTTCTTTTTAAATCAAATTGATCAAAGGTTTATTATTTTAATGGGTTTTTCATAAAACCAACTCTTAGTTTGATTTATAACTTCAATAGTTTTCTTAACTTCAATTTTATTAATCTCTCCTTTGATTTTCAGTATTTCTAACTTGATATGTATGTAGGGATTTTCAATTGCTTCTTTTTCAAGGTTTTCAGCTGCATGCCTAATTCACTGATCTCTTTTTCTATTATATTCATATAGACATTCAATGATATAAAACTTCCCCTAAGAACTGCTTTTGCAGCTTCCCATAAGTTTTGCTCGGTTATCTCATTATTGTCATTCTCTTGAAGTTGATGATTGTTTCTTTAACTTATTGTTTAACCAACTCATTCTTTAGGATTAGAATATTTAGTTTCCAAATAATTTTTGGTCTATCTTTTCATTTTCTTTTGTTACATATAATTTTTATTGCATTTTAATCTAAGATGGAGGCACTGGCTGTGCCTGCCTTTCTGCACTGGATTGTAAGATTTTTAATTCCTTAGCACATAGTCAGTTTTTGTATATGTGCCATGTCCATGTACCACTGGAAAAAGGTACATTCCTTTCTATCCCCATCCAGTTTTCTCCAAAGATCTATCATATCTGCATAATCCAGAGGTTTAGTAGCCTCCTTATCTTCTTTCTTATTTATTTTAAGGTTAAATTTATCAAGTTCAGGGATGGGGAACTTGAGGTCTCCCACTAGTATAGTTTTGCTGTCTATTTCTGCCTGTAACTCCCTTAACTTCTGCTCTAAGAATTTGGATGCTATACCACTTGGAGTATGTATGTTTAGTAATGATATTGCTTCATTGTTCATGGTGTCTTTTAGCAGGATATACTTTCCTTTCTTATTTTGTTTGAATAGATTTATCTTTTTCTTTTCTGAGATTAGGATTGTTACCCTTGCTTTTCATACATCAGCTGAAGGACAACATATTCTGCTCCAACCCTTTACCTTTACCCTGCGTGTATCCCCCATTTCAAATATGTTTCTTGTAAACGACATATTATTGATTATGGTTTTTAATCCACTCTGCTATCCATATCATTTTTATTGAGATTTCATCCCATTCACATTCACAGTTATAATTACTATCTGTGTCTTTCCCTCAATCCTCTTTCCCATCATTTGTGCTTTTGGTTCTCCCTTCTCCCTTCCCCTCCACAATAGAGTTTCAATTTTTACCACCACCTCCTTCAGTCTTCCCTGCTTTCTATCAGTACCTCTCTCTTTTACTCCCCTTTACCCTTACTTTCCTCCATTTTAAACTCCCCTTCCCTTTCTTTCCCCTTCATCTTGTACTGCCTATACAGCTAGTTAGATTTATATACTTAACTAAGTTTATTGTTCCCTCATTGGACCAAATCAGATGAGAGTACCTCTCAAGGAGTGTTCATCTCCCTCTGCTCTTTCCCTCTAATGTAATATAATTTTGTGCTTCTTCCTGTGATGTAATTTACCATTTTCTGCTTCCTTCTTTTCACACCTCCTATTACAATCCTTTTGCATCCACAAATCACATTTTTTTGTTATCACATCATTTACTTTATACCTGGCTACCTCTATCCATGTATATGGCTTTTATATTTCATAGAAGATATGCAATTCTCAAAATTAACAAGTATCATTTTCCCTTTTAGAGAGGTCAACAGTTCACCCATATTGAGTAACAAGTTTTTCTTTTCCCCTGTTTACCTTTTTATGCCTCTCTTGTGACCTGTTTTTGAAGATAGAATTTTTTACTGAGTTCTGCACTTTTTATCAGGAATGTCTGGAAATAACTTACTTCATTGAATGTCCACCTTCTTGCCTGAAATGTTATGCTGAACTTTGTTGGATAATTGAATTTTGGCTGTAGTCCCAGCTCCTTTTCCTTACAGAATATCATATCCCAATTCCTTCAGTCTTTTTATGTAGAAGCTGCAACATCCTGTGTTATCTTGAGTGTAACTCCTCAATATCTGAATGGTTTCTTTCTGGCTGCTTGTAGTATTTTTTCTTTCACATGATAGTTCTGGAGTTAAGCACCAATATTCCGTGGTGTTTTTACTTTGGGATCCCTTTTGGGAGGTGAAGAGTGGATTCTTTTGATGGCTATTTTTCCCTTTGGATCTAGGACTTCTGAACAATTTTCCTTGATAATTTCTTGGAAGATATTGTCCAGTCTCTTTTTTAAATCATGAATTTCTGGTAGATCAATTATTGTTAAACTTTCTCTCCTGTATCTATTTTCCAGGTCATTTGTTTTTCCATTTAAATATTTTACCTCTGTTTCTATCTTATCATTCTTTAGACTTTATTTGACTGATTCTTGATGTCTCATAGCATCATTAGCTTCTACTTGTCCAATTCTAATTTTTATCAAATTGTTTTCTTCAGTTAATTTTTGCATCTCCTTTTCCATCTGTCCAATTTTTTAAAGAAATTATTTTCTCCAGTTAGTTTCTCTACTTCCTTTTCCATTTGTGCAATTTTCCTTTTTAAAGAGCTATTCTTTTCAATGAATTTATTTTTTTATTATTTTAAGGTCATTGGCCACTTTTTCTTCTATTTCTTTCTTCAGCTCTTCCAACAGTGCTCTTTGTGCATACAACCAGTTCAGAGTCCCTTCTTAAGTTTCATATGGGGGTATAGTCTCACTACTGACCTCTTTGGTATTTGTGTTTTGGTCCTTCTCCCCACAGAAAGATTTTATATTCTTTTCCTTCCTGCTTTTCTTCTTACGCATTATGATGATACTTTGTGTATTGCGGCCTCTAGTTCTTTTAGCTAGAAGCTAAAGAAACTGGTGCTGATCTGGCTGGTGTGAGAAAGAAGATGACTGGTGCATTAATTTTGTGTGTGTGTTTCCCCTAATTTGCCCTGGAGCTAGTTTGTTAAGTGTTGGGGTAGGGTGATTTTGTCACTGGAGATTTTCACAGCTAAGCTAGAGCAAAGGCAAGCTCAGTGATTGGTGATCCTCAGCTTCTGTAGTGTCTTCTCATTTCCTCAGGTCTGCTGAGGCATGCCTGGAGTCCTAGTGTTGGTGGTTGCAAGGCTCAATCCCCTTGAAGCTCTGGATCTCCTCCTGGTTTGCTGAGGTAGGGCTGTCTGGAACAGCTCTGGACCTCTGCCTCAACCAGAGGAATACTCCTTAGTGATTTTTCTAGCCTCATGTGCTATGAGACTGTGTGACCCTTCTACTGATTCCACTGCTCCAGGATTTATCTGGGGAAATATTTTATGGTACTTTCGAGGTCAATAAGGGGAGAGAGAGAGAGAGCATCTACCTATCACTCCACCAATTTGGCTCTTGGAAGTTTGAATAGGTGACTTACAGTCATTTAGTCTCTGTGCTGATAGACTCAGGAGTAGTTGCTGCAGATATCTGGTGCACCGCGGCTCTCACTCACGTGGCTCCACTGGATTCCTGCCCTGGGCTGCTATTCTCCCATGCTACTGTTGCTTTAAAAGGTCGTGGTGGTTTCCTGCTCAGTATTGCCACAGTGAGGAAGCACTGCAGTCTGCACAGTGTGCTCCTTCACCTCTATAGAATAGATCCTTCCTCTCGATCTTCCAGTCTGTTCTGATCCCTGAATAAGCCACAGTTTGTCTTCTATTGGGTTCTGCACCTCCAAAATTTAGTCTGATTCTCTTTTTAGAGGTGCCTGAAGGAGTTGTTCTAAGAGCTTAGGTAAGTAGTTGCTCCTACTTGGATATCATGTTTCTGCTTCTGAAAAATAACATGTTAGAAAGAACATTTGGATAGATGGCAAAGAAGATGCAAAAGTTAACTGGAGAAAATAATTTGATAAAAAAAATATAATTGAGCAAATAGAGGCTAATAAATCTATGAGACATCAAGAATCAGTGAAAGAGGATCTAAGATATGAAAATATAGAAGAAAATGTGCAATATGTCATTGAAAAAGCAAATGACCTGGAAAATAGAGCTAGAAGAGAAAATCTAAGGACTATTGGCCTACCAGAAAGCCATGATGAAAAACAGCACCTGGACAATATCATCCAAGAAATCACCAAGGAAAATTGCCCAGAAGTCCTAGACACAGAAGGCAAAATAGTCATCGAAAGAA
Organism: Bettongia penicillata ogilbyi; assembly: GCA_023548195.1. Taxonomy (NCBI): domain Eukaryota; kingdom Metazoa; phylum Chordata; class Mammalia; order Diprotodontia; family Potoroidae; genus Bettongia; species Bettongia penicillata. Next base: position 844,382 of record JAJHZJ010000347.1, on the reverse strand, counting down.
TCCACCACTCACCTCCTGAAAGGCACCCCAAACTAAAAACACCAAGGAATATTGTTGCCAAATTCCAAAACTATGAAGTGAAGGAGAAAATAATGCAGGCAGCCAGAAAAAAACAATTCAAATATCAAGGAGCAAAAGTAAGGACCACACAGGACCTTGTAGTTTCTATATTAAAAAAAAAGAGGAATTGGAATGCAATATTCTGTAAGGCAAAAGAACTGGGACTACAAACAAGGATCAGTTACTCAGCCAAGTTGAGCATAATAGTTCAGATAAGGAGATGGACATTCAATGAAATAAGGGATTTCCAGATCTTCCTGAAGAAAAGGCCAGAACTCAATAGAAAATCTTATCTTCAAATGCAGGTCTCAAGGGAGGCACAAAAAGGTTACGCAGTATAGGCAAACAGTTTATATATTGATAAGGGAAGGTGATACTTGTTAATTTTGAGAATTATATATTTATTATGAAATGTAAAAGGGATATACATAAAGAGAGGAAGTGGGTATACATCAAATGATGTGAAGATAACAAATGTGATTTAAGGGTGTGAAGGGATTGTAATGGGAGATGTGAAAAGGAGGAGGCAGAAAAAAATTAATTCCACCACGGGAAGAGGAACAAAAATATTATTACAGTAGAGGGAAACAGGGGAGGGAGATGAGTGTAGTTTGAGATGTGCTCTCATCTGATTGGATTCAAGGAGGATATAACAAACTCAGTTAAATATAGAAACATAACTAGCTGTATGGGCAGTGGGGGGAGGGGGATAGAAAAGAGAGGGGAGGCTAAAAGGGAGGGAAGAAGCAGTAACGGAAAAGGGATTAAAAGGTAGGGGGGTTAAAAGAACGGAGGGAAGACTGAGGGAGAAGATGATCAAAAATTAAAATTCTATTGTGGAGGTGAAGGGAGAAAGGAGAACTAAAAGCATAAAGAACAGGAAAGGGGATGGAAGGAAAGACATAGATAGCAATCAAAACTGTGAATGTTAATGGGATGAACTCTCCCATAAGACAGAGACAGATAGCAGAATGTACTGAAAACCAAAATCTAACAATACACTGTTTACCAGAAACACATTTGAAACATGGAGAAACACATAGGGTAAAGGTAAAATGTTGGAACTGAGTACATTGTGCTTTAGCCAATCTAAGAAAAGCAGGAGTAGCAATCCTAATCTCAGACAAAGCAAAAGCTGAAATAGATTTGATCAAAAGAAATAAGGAAGGAAACTATATCTTGCTAAAAGGCACCATAGGCAAAGAAGCAATTTCATTACAAAACAAATATGCTCCAAATAGTATAGCATCCAAATTCTTATAGGAGAAGTTAAGGAAGTTACAGGAAGAAATAGAGAACAAAATTGTTCAAAATCTTATGAAAATGAATGTTGAAAACTGAAAATAAATTAATTGATTAAAATTAAAAAAATACAATTGACCAAGCAGTGAAAAGTTCAATGAAGAAAACTTTTCCTTAATATATAGAATACACCAGAGGGCAAAGGAGGTATAAACGCTAACTTTTAGAAAATATTTTTAGAAGAAAATAATTTCTTAGAAATTTCAGTTGGGCAAATGGAATCTAATAACTCTGTTTTGTTAACATCAAATATTAGTCAAACAAAATCAAAAGAGTGAAAAAATAGAAGAAAATGTAAAATAAATCATTGGAAAAAACATCCGATATAGAAAAAAAACACAGAAGAAATAATTTAAGAATGATTGGACTACCTGAAACCCATGATAAAAAACAAAACCTGGATAGCACCTTTCAAGAAATTATCAAGGAAAACAACTCTGATATCCTAGAACCATATGGTAAAATAATAATGGAAAGAAGCCTCTTATCCCCTCCTGAAAGAGATCCCAAAATGAAAACTCTCAGAAATTCCAGATTCCAGAGTTCCTGGTAACGGAGAATATTTTGCAAGCAGCCAGAAAGAAAGTATTCGAGCATTATGGAACCACAGTCAGAACAACATAAGATAGAGGAGCTTCTACAGTAAAGGACTGGAGAGTTTTGAATATGATATTCTTGTGATCCTAAGGGAGTAAGAACTCTGAGAAAAAGTCTCGTTTCAGGAGAAGAGTAATCCTCAGACGCACTATTAATGCTATCCCAAGACATCACAAAACCTTTCTGGTTAAGGACCAGAACACATACCAGGGTAGCAGTGACCATATCTCTCCTTATATCACACTATGTTGGAAGCATTAAAACATTCCCACCTCCCAGAAGCAGAACTGAAAATAGCAGTGTAAATAACCAGGATAGTTTCCCCTATCCCTACTTTGCACTCTAGGAAAAGAACCAAACTTTAACATAAAGTTCAAATGCAATTAATATATAGGAAAAATGAACAAATGATAAAAATAACCCAAGCATAAAAAGTCACTATGGTGATAGAGACAGTCAAGACACACATTCAAAATGAAATAATGATGTCAAAATAGCCACAACAAAGTCTCAAGAAGTGCATAGTAATGGACAAAATGGATATGTGATTTAGAAATAAAGGGTAATATCATAATCAAATAATGAGAGTATATATTTATTTACTTATTGAATCTTTGGTTAATGAAAGAGTATATGACCAAACAAGAGATAGAGAGGACCACTAAAAGTAAAATGAATGATGTTGATTATATTAAATTTAAAATATTTTGTGTAAACAAAACCAATAAAGCCAATATGAGAAAGTAAGCAGAAAATTAGAGGAATTTTTATGGCGAGTTTTACTTTTAATAAAGTTACCATTTCTCAATATATAGCGAACTGAGATAAATATATAAACATAAGAACCACTCCACAAATGACAAAAGTGCAAAGGATATGACCAGACACTTTTCAGAAGAAATAAAAGCTACCAATAATCACTTGAAAAATGCTTTACATCACTATTGAATAGCAAACAGAGTTCAAACAACGCTGAGGTAACACTTCACACATCTCTCACATTAAAGGAAAGTGACAAATGCTTGACACGTTGTTTAAAAATTAGGACACAAATGTGCTGTTCATAGTCTTTTGTCTTTCCTGTTCTTTATTCCCACCTACATTGATAGCCACAAAAATTCTCACTATCTTTAAAGGCTTCTTCATTTTAACTGAAATGAATCAATTATAAAAGCAATTATTATGCACTTACTTTTGTGCCAGGCAGTACTGTAGGTACTGGGAATAAGAAACAAAAAAGAAACAATCTCTGCCTTCAAGAAGCCCATATACCAAGCTGTGGTACATGATTTTGATGGAATACTACTGTGCTATAAGAAATGATGAGCACAATGATTTTAAGGGGAAAAAAAAAGAAAGATTTACACAAAATAACAAAGAGCAAAATGAGCAGAACCAGGAGAACATTGTTTCCTATAACAACAAACACTCATCAAGCCCTTCCATGTGATATGACTTAGGCTTTCGATGATATATCTTGGGGCCTTTCGTAATAAAATAAAAAACAACTTTCCTAATTCATTTTCTAATGATGACCTAAGAATCATCTTTCCATTCAATAGGAATAACTAACCAGTTGTGCATAGTAGATCTGCAGTTTCATATATAATCATCTTATTTAATTCCATAAATCTAAAATTCAATAAAATAAGCCTATCATTCTAATCATAGAGGTATATAAATTTAAATCATAAAATCTATACACAAAATAAACAGGAGATAATAGAAAAAATGAGGCAATACCAACTGTGGGGAAAAGCAAAAGTTTCAGGCAGAATATTATGCTTGATGTTAGCTTTGAATGTCTCAGGATTTTAAGAGCTGGAATTTAGGAAGGATTACATTTCAGGCATATACAAAAAAAATGGAATCAGATGATAGCAAATCATCTGTGAGGGACAACAATAAGGCCAGGTTAGCTAGTCTGATGATTATATTGATGGGAGCAATGTGTATTAAGGCTGACAATGTAGCTTGGAGTTAGGCTATGCAGGCTATTAAAGGCAAAACAGCACTTTCTAATTGATACTGGAATTGAAAGGCACTGGATTTAATTAAACCAAGAGTGATATGTTCGGACTCATGCATTTGGAATACCACTTTGATAAGTCTCTGAAAACTGGATTGGAGATCAAGATTTTCATGGAGTTTTGCATCTCTTCATCCTCTGCCTGCAATGTTGGTAATAGACTACACTTACTCTAATTGCAGTCCTTTTGCAAACATTTGTCAAACATTTCAATGCAATATATGACATAATCTTTCAATAATATCTCTTGGGGCCTTTGTAATAAAATAAAATTAATTTTCCTAATTCATTTTCTTATGGAGACCTAAGAACCATCCTTCCATTTAGATGTTATTTCTGTTGTTTCTGGTACTGTTTATATTACAGTTCTTCCTTACCCTTGTCTGGCACTTGCCTTATTTCTAGCATAAGACATTCTATCTCTAAACACTGAGCATTTCCATTTGCCATCCCCATTGCCTAGAATTTTCTCCCTTCTCATTGGTTTATCTACCTTCCTTCAAATCTCATCTAATAAAAAAGTCTTATCAAGTGAAATTAACAAGCCATAAATTCTTTTATCTTCTTTCCTTGGATTAGGTACTGTGGGTATGAATGCTGAATAAAATATCAGAAGATGTAGTAGCTCTATTGGTTTTGCTTACCTGCTCTTCTACGTTACATGGGAGGGCTCACTGAGTGGAGCATGGAGAAAGGACATATCACAAAATGATTGATGTGAAAACAAAAGATATCAATATAACTTCAAGAAAAAAGAAAGAAAAATACCTATTCATATCCTTTGTCCATTTATCAATTGGGGAATGTCTCATATTCTCAAGATATTAAAAAGGTTTCTTTCTATTTGATATATAAAACCTTTATCTGACAATCTGTCTATATTTTTCCCCAGATTTACTTCTTTCCTCTTGATATTGGCTACATTTGTTTTATTTTGCAAAAACATTTTGATCTAATGTAATTGAAATTATCCTTTTTTATACAAAACTGTACTCTATATCTTGTTTGTTCATAAATTGTTGGCCTTTCCATAAGTCATATAGGTAGCACATTCCCCATTCTTTAAATTTTCTTGTATTATCTCTCTTCATATCTACATCATGGGCCCATTTTGCTATTATTTTATTATATGGTATAAGATATTGGTTTATGCCCAATTTCTGCATCTATATGACATAATTGGTATTTGTGAATAAATTAATAAATACAAAAACTTTTAGTAAGGACTTGTTGTAGATTAAACATTGTGCTAAGCAGCTAAGCAATGGGATACAAATAGGAAAAACATGTAATTTCCCATTCTTTTAAGGAACTCATATTCTTGGAAGGAGGACAGTACATATAGGACACTTGATCTGTAGGAAAAATGGAAAGATCGGGTTGTCTTCAGCTTTCAATGATAGGGCATAATTCAAGATCTTGGAGAGTGCAATATCAGAACAAAATTTAAGACCCTGGAATACAAAATCCATAGTTGCAGTTCAGAGCATTTGACTGTGGTATCCTTGGAAATAAATATCATAGTACCTGATCAAGATCACTAGTTCTCCATCATACCTGAAAGATGCAGCTAGTATTCATAGAGACAGTGAAATGATAACATTCATAAAATATTGGAGAAAATTATTCTATAAAAGAAACAACATTTATAATAGTTTGCACCCTATCAAAATTTTCAAAAGTAGACTACATTTTTTTATCAGCAGTATTCCTGTCTTTTTGATGTTCCTTTGTAATCTGCATCACTGTCTTCTAAATACTCTTATTGAGAACACTTACTTTAATCACGTAGCTCTCTGTTACCGTGGGAATAAGGTCAGGCTTTCTGTGTTCATTTTTACTCCTTCCATATTGATTATTAATTACTGGAGAATAAGAGCCACTTAATTTGTTTTTGTGTCCCCTGTGCCCATCAGAGTTCCTGCTAAAAATATTTAATAAATACTTGTTAATGATTGAATGAATTGAACAATCCTCTTGACTGTTTCTATTATGCAATAGCTTAATAAATTTTGTCCACATTACAAAGCATCATCTATATAAAATATTCTTTAGGTTATAGATGAAAAAACAAGATTTTCTAAGTTTTAAATTTCTATAGTTCAAAACCATGCCACCTGTGCCCAAAATGTTTGAATGAGTTGAACTGAAAAGAAGTTATTAGAATTGAATCAAACAGATTAAAAAATGTAATAGGGGACATTAGGCCTAAAAAGTAACATTTAGTCAAATGTTCAATTTTCCCTGAAAAGAGGGGACTTTAAAGGTTATTTTGATAGACAAATTAGAACAGATACCTTTGCTATATGCTTTAACCTTTCTCAGGCTTATAATTGTCCTAATGTGAATTCTCTTTACACCATGACTCTGACTCACTACAGACATGGGAATGCAAATCCACAGGCATGTATCAGAGACCAAACAATAAGGAAATGGTGATTTTCTTCTTCATATCACTTTGATGCAATAATCCAAGTAAAGTCAATCAATACTTTTTATCTTTCATGGAAGAAAACTTGTAGTGATCTTACCAATAGTATGCAGAAAAGTCCTGATTGCCACATTCGTACCTGCATAGAGATGTTGATTCCAACATTCTAGTTGCAAAGTTAAAATAGCCTTTTGCCTGTAAAAATTCTTTTTCTCCTGAACCTTTTTTGTGGGGTTGGGGTGGAGGGAGTGTTAAAGTACTTCGCATTTTATTGGAATCTCAATAATTGGCATTTGTCACTACTTGAAGAGAAGTCATATGTTGAAAAGTTTGCAGATTTTTGATCCAAATGTCACACAAAAGTATATGCTCATCAATTACATAATTAATAAGGTTTCCATTATTTATTTTAACATTAACCTTTTTTAAAAACTGAATTCCAAATTCCCTCTCTCTTGCCCTTTTCCTCCTCACCTCTTGAGAAAGCAATCAATATAATATTGAATATACATGTAAAGTTATGCAAAACATAGTTCCACATTAGGCAAGAAGCAAAAAGAGCAAGAAAAATAAAATTTTAAAAAGTGTGCATCAATATTCATCAATCTCTCTGGAGTTGGATAGCATTTTTCATTATGGGTCTCTTGGAATTAACTTAGATCACTGTCTTGATCCAAATATCTGAGATTCTGCAGTTGTTTATCCTTGCACCATTGTTATTACTGTGTATAGTATTCACCTTGTTCTACTCATTTCAACTTACATCAGCTCATACAAGGTTTTCCAAACTTTTCTGAAAACTTCCTGAGCTCATCATTTATTAGAGCATACTAGTAACACATCACAATCACCCAGTAGCAATTTTTCAGCCATTTATTCATTGATGGGCATCTCCTCAACATCTAAGTCTTTGACATCCCAAAAAGAACTCCTATAAATGTTTGCTTTTCTTTGATCTCTTTCAGATAAAGACCTAGTAGTGGTATTGTTGGATTGGAAAGTGTACATAATTTTTAGTTGCTTGAACATGGATTGAATTTGTTTTCCAGAAAAGTTGGATAGCTTCAAAAATCCATCAATGAGGCATCAATGGACCTGTTTTTCTATATCCTCTCTCACATTTATCATTTTCATTTTTATTAAAATTATTTATTTATTTTCAGTTTTCACCATTCCATAAATTTTAAATTTTCACCCCCAGGATGCCTTCCCATCTTCTCAAGACAGCATGGAATATGATATAGGCTCTACATGGCACATTGGTATTAAACATATTTTCTCATTAGTAATGTTGTATAGAAGAATCAGAATAAATGGGAGGGACCATGAGAAAGAAAAAACTAAACAAAAAACCAAACAAACAAACAAAAATATTCTGCTTCACTCTACATTCAGACTCCATAATTCTTTCTCTTCATGTGGGTGGCATTTTCCAGCATAAGTTCTTAGGAATTGTTTTAGGTCCTTGCACTGCTTTGAAGGGTTACATCTGTGAAAGTAAGTCAACACACAGTGACTGTGAGTGTGTAAGATGTTGTCCTGGTTCTGCTCACCTTTCAGCATCAGTTCATATATGTCTATCCAGATTTTTCCGAAGTCCACCTGTTCATCATTTTTATAGCACAAAAGTATATTTCATTACATTCATATACAACTTGTTCAGCCATTCCCACATTGATGGGCATCCCCTCAATTTATAGTTTGTGGCCAACATAGAAAGAGCTGATATAAATATTTTTTGTAAATGTGGGTCCTATTCCCATTTTTATGATATCTTTTGGATATACTCCTAGAAGTGGTATTATTAGGTCAAAAGTTATGCACATTTTTATAGCATTTGGGCATAGTTCAAAAATCTTTTTAGTGTTCTATCAGCTTAGACACTCTGATAGTTGTGAGGGACTCTCTCAGAGTTATTTTAATTTTAATAATCAATAATGCAGGGCAGGTAGTTGCACAACAGATAAAGCATTGAGCCTGAAGTCAGGAAGACTCATGTTCCTGAGCTCAAATCCAGGCTCAGACATTTCCCAGCTGACTTTTAGCCACTTAACCCTGTTTATCTTAGTTTTCTCATCTGTAAAATGAGCTGGAGAAGAAATAAAAAAATCACTGCAGTATTTTTTGGGGGGCGAAATGGTTTAATGAAGTCATATATAACTGAAAAAAATGACTGAAAAACAGAATCAAAAGTTATTTACAACATTTTTTTCATATGACTATAGATAGCCTTGATGTCTTCTTCTGAAAAGTGCCTCTTCCCATCTTTTGACCATTTATCAGTTGTGGAGAAGCTCTTATTTTTATAAATCTGACTCAGTTCCCTATAAAGTAGAGAAATAAAAACTTTATCAAAGAAACTTACTACAATTCCTCCTACTTGCAGTTTCCTGTTCCCTTCTGATGTTAAGTGTATTGGTTTTGATTTTGCAAAACCACTTTCACATCATGTAATCAATATTATCCATTTTACTTACCAATATCCAATCTCTTTGGTCATAAATTCCTTCTCGTATGCACATATCTGACAGATATGTTTTCATGCTGCCCTAATTTACTTACAATGTCACCTATTTGTCTAAATTATCCATTTTGACTATATTCTGTTATAGAATATACAATTTTGCTCTATCTTTATTTTGAGACAAATTAACATACTTTCTCTAGAAATTTTTGTTTAAATAGCATTTTATGTTTTTTCAACAACTGTCTATTAAGAGCAAACATCTGCATTTATTTCTATGAGATTTTGAATTGCAAATTTTTCTACCTACCTCCCTTATTCCCCTTTTCTGAAAATGGTAGGCAAATTGTTATAGTTTACCTGTTATGATGTAAAACATGTTTTTTATATCCTCCACAGCTGTGGATAAAGAAATAGATCAAAAGGAAATAAAAGCACGACAAAGAGTAAAATGAAAAAGGGCTTCAGTGTGCAGTTTAAGTCCATCAGTGCTTTATCTGGATATGGATAACATTTCCCTTTGTGACCTCTTTGTACTTCTCTGTGATAATTGTGCGACTGCAAAGAGTTAAATCATTTATATTTGATCATCACATAATGTTGCTGGTACTGTGCATGCTTTCCTGGTTCTGCTCATTTCACTTTATATCAGTTTGTACAAGTCTTACCAGGATTTTTTTAAATCAGCCTGTTTATCATTTCTTATTGCATAATAACATTCATTACATTCAAATCCCACAGTTTTTTTCAGATAATCCTCAACTGATGGGCATTCTTTCTATTTCCAATACTTTGCCACCATGATAAAGGTTGCTAGAAATATTTTCCATCTATATATCCTTCCTCCTTTTGTATGTCCTACATAGACCTAACAGTGCTATTACTAGATCACACCACAGTTTGGTTGCCTTTTGGGCATAGCTCTAAATTGCTCTTCGGAGTGGTTGGATAAGTTCACAACTGCACCAACAGTGAATCAGTGTCCCAATTTTCCCGCAGTCATTTCAACATTTATCATTTTCCTCTTTTTGGTCATATGAACCAATCTGACTTGTGTGAGGTGGTGTTTCAGAGTTGTTTTAACTTGCATTTCTCTAACCAATAGTGACAGACAACACTTGTTTACATGCATATAGTTAGCTTTGATTTCCTTAATCTGAAAATTGCTTGTATATAGCCATTTATCAATTGGGAAAACGTCTTGCATTCTTACAAAGTTGATTATATGTTCCATATATTTGAGAAATGAGATCTTTATAAGAGACAATTGCTGCAAAAATTGTTCCCCTGCTTTTTCTTTCCTTCCAGTCTTGGTTGCATTACTTTTATTGGTACAAAAGCTTTTCAATTTAATATGAGCAAAATTATTTATCCTATGTTTTGTGATGTTATACATTTCTTGTTTTTTTCATGACTTCTTCCCCTCCCTGTAGATCTAAGAGATAGACTATTCCTTGCTCTTCTAATGTAATTGCTCAAATGATACCTTTTAGCAAGATGTGGTTTCTTGGGGGGTGGAGCCAAGATGGTGGAGTAGAAGCAGGGACCTCCTAGAACTCTCACCCCAAATGTCTCAAAAACCTGTTAAAGTGAATCTAAACAAATTCTGGAGAAGCAGAAGCCATAAAATTACAGACTGAAGCAAATTTCCAGACCAAGACAATCTGGTAGGTCAATGAAAAGGGTCTATTTCCCTGGGCTGGTAGCAGAGCCCAGTTTGTTGTGGACTGCACTGGTGTGAATGGAGCTGGAGCAGGCCTTAGGAGACTGACTCGCTGGTGTCTGTTGTGGTTTCCAGACTTCTCCAACCCACAAACTCCAAAGACAGCTTCAAAGGTCAGTGGGAAGGGTCATTCACCTGGCTGAGAGGGGAGTGTGTTCCAGGCCCAGTCCCAGCCCCAGCACTGGCCCCAGTCCCAGGGCAACTGCAGTCACTGCTGGAGCAGAGGTTGCTTCTTGAGCCCTACACTAAAAAAAAAGAGCTCATAAGACAGGTACTTGGCAGAGAAAATGAGCAAATGATGGAAAAGAAAACGACTATAACTTATTACTTTCTCAGTGAAGAGGTATTTTCTTATGCCATTGGTGATGAAGAAAATCAAAACATACAACTAGTAGAAGAAAGCAAAAGCAAAGTTCCTGCATCCAAAGACTCCAAGAAAAATACGAATTGATCTCAGGCCATGAAAGACCTCTAAAAGGATTTTAAATATCAAGTAAGAGAAGTAGGTGAAAAATTGGGAAGTGAAATGAGAGTGATGCAAGAAAATCATGAAAAACAAATCAATAGCTTGCTGAAGGAAACCCCCAAAAGTACTGAAGAAAATGACACCTTATATTTAGCCTAACCCAAACAGCACAAAAGGTACAAAAAGCCAATGGGGAGAAGAATTACTAAAAAGCAGAATGATTCAAATGGAAAAAGAGGTCCAAAAAGTCACTGAAGAAAATAATTCCTTAAAAATTGGAATAAAGGACATGGAAGCTCATGACTTTAGAAGAAATCAAGAAACTATAAAAAAAAAGAATGAAAAAAGGAGAAAACAACAGGAAGTATGTCACTGGAAAAACAAAAATTACCTGGAAAATAGATCCAGGAGAGATAATTTAAAAATTATTGGACTACCTGAAAACCATAATAAAAAAAAGAGTCTTGAAATCATCTTTCAAAAATTTATCAAGGAAAACTGCTCTGATATTCTAGAACCAGAGGGTAAAATGGAAATAGGAATAATCCACCAATCACCTCCTGAAAGAGAACTGAGAAGGAAAACTCCTAGGAATATTGTTTAAATTTCAGAGTTCCCAGGTCAAGGAGAAAATATTGCAAGCAGATAGAAAGCAGCAATTCAAGTATTATGGAAACACAATTATGATAATACAAGATCTAGCAGCTTCTACTTTAAAGGATCAGGAGGCTTGGAATATGATATTCCAGAGGTTAAAGGAGCTAGAATTGAAACCAAAAATCACCTACCCAGAAAACTGAGTATAAAATTTCAAGAAAAAAAATGGAACTTACATGAAATGGTGGAATCCCAAACATTCTGTTTGAAAAAACTAGAACTGAAAAGAAAATTTGATTTTGAAAAACAGGAATCAAGAGAACCATGAAAAGGTAAACAGGAAAGAGAAACCATAATGTCCTTACTGAAGTTGAACGGTTTATGTTCCTACATGGAAAGATGATATTTGAACCTCATGAGGTTTTTATCAGTATTAGGATATTTGGTGGAATATAAGTATGTATATATACATATATACATATATGTATATGTGTGTATATATCTGTATATGCACATATGTAAGTACATATATATGTGTCATATGTATATATGTGTGTATTTGTATCATGTGTATGTTTATATATGTATGTATATACATATATATGTATATATATATATATATATATATATATAGAGAGAGAGAGAGAGAGAGAGAGAGAGAGAGGGAGGGAGGGAGAAACAGAGAGAGACATACAGAGAGAGAGACAAAGAGACAGAGAGAGAGAGAGGGAGAGGGCACAGGGTGAACTGAATATGAAGGGATAATACGTAAAAAAGAAAAAAGTATTGAGAGGAAGGTACTAGGAGAAAGAAAGGGAAAGGTAGAATTTGGGAAATCATCTCACATTAAAGAGACAAGAATGAGCTTTTATAAAGAAGGGGAAGAAGGGGAAAATGAGAGGGAATAAATGAGCCTTTCTTTTATATGATTTGACTTCAGAAGAGAATAACATACATACTCAATTGCATATGGAAGTTTATCTTTCCCTACAAGAAAGTAGGGGGAAGGGGAAAAGAGAGGAGGAATAAAAGAAGGGATGGCTGATTGGAGAAAGAGATAATTAGAAACAAACACTTTGGTAGAAAGAAAAAAAGAGAAAGTAGAATAAATGGAGGGCAGGACAGCATAGAGGGAAATGGAGTTACACTTTTACAACATGACCATTATAGAAGTGTTTTGCATGGGTTAAACATATACACATGTGTAACCTATATCTAATTTCTTGCCTTCTCAGTGAGGGTACATGGGGAAGGGAAAGAGAAAAAATGTAGAACTCAAAGATTAAAAAAAGTCTGAAGCCAAGTTGGTGAAGGAAAAAAAGAAGCAGAGACCTACTACAATTCTTTACCCAAACCTCTCAATAAACCTGTAAAGAATGACTCTAAACAAATTCTAAAGCAGCAGAAACCACAAAATGACAAACTGAAGCACATTTTCAACCCAAGACAATCTGGAAGGTCAATGGTAACAGTCTATCACACCTGGCAGAGAGCAGAGAATAGTGTGGCCAGACCTATGGACTGAGCAGGAGAAAGTAAGAGGGGACTGAATCACTGGTGGCTATTGTGGATTCCTGCCTTCTCAACTCATAAACTCCAAAGACAGCTTCATATATCAGTGGGAAGAGTCTCTCATCTGACTGAGAGTGGAACATGATTCAGGCCCAGCCCCAACCCCAGCCCCAGCCCTTTCAGGATCCAAGCCATCCCTCCAGCACCAGAACCAGCCAAGCAGCAGCACCAGTCCCAGCATTAGAGTGGATGCAGCCACAAGTAGTATTAGCTTCTGGACCCCTCCACTTAACAAATCTCAAAAGTCAAGGAATTCCCTGTGAAAATTAGAAAGCAAAGAAAAAGAAATAGACTATAGATTCTTACTTTCTTGGTGAAGAGGTATTTTCTTACATCATTGGTGATGAGAAATATCAAAACATACAATCAGAAGAAGACAACCATGCCAAAGCTCCTGCATCCAAAGCCTGTAAAAAAAGATATAAATTGGTCGCAGGCTAGAGAAGAGTTCAAAAAGCATTTGAAAACCAAGTCAAAGATGTGGAGGAAAAATGGAAAGAGAAATGAGAGTCTTCCAAGAAATCATGAAAAATGAGTCAAAGAAAAAGATAAAGGAAGCTTCTCAAAAATGCTGAGGAAAATGACACCTTTAAAATTAGAGTAACCCAAATGGTAAAAAAGGACCAAAAAGTCATTAAGGAGAAAAATGCTTTAAAAAGCAGAATGAGCCAAATGGAGAAAGAGGTCCAAAAGCTCACTGAAGAAAATAGTTCTTTAAAAATAAGAATGGATCAAAAAGAAACTAATAACTATGAGAAATCAAGAAATTATAAAACAAAACCAAAAGAATTAAAAAAAATAGCTGAAAATGTGAAATATCTCACTGGAAAAAAATAACCTGGAAAATGGATCCAGGAGAAATAAAAGAGCAATTAGCAAAACCACTTGGTATTGACTAAAAAAACCAGAAGGGTAGACCAGTGGAATAAGCTAGGTACTCAAGACACAGTTGTCAATGAATATAGCAATCTACTATCTGATAAACCCAAGGGCCCAGCTTCTGGGATAAGAAACCACTGTTCAACAAAAATTGTTGGGAAAACTGGGTAATGGTATGGCAGAAACAAGGGATAGACCAGTGCGACACTGTACCCAAGAATAAAATCCAAATTGGTGCTTGATATAAAGATTGATACTATAAACAAATTAGTGGAGCAAGGAATAGTGTATTTATCAGATTTAGGGAGAAGGGAAGAAGAGATGGAAAGCATTATGGAGTGCAAAATGGATAATTTTGATTACATTAAACAGAAAAGTTTTTGCGCAACAAAACCAATGTTTGCAATGAAACCAAAACTAGGAGAGAAGTAAGTAGAAAACTGGGAAAGAATTTTTGCAACTAGTGTCTTTGATAAAAGCTTTATTTATAAAATATATAAGGAACTGAGTAAAATGTACAAGAATACAAGTCATTCCCCGATGAATGGTCAAAGGATATGAACAGGCAGTTTTCAGAGAAAGAAATTAAAGATATTTACAGTCATGAAAAAATGCTCTAAATCACTTTTGATTAGACACATGCAAATCAAAACAACTCTGAAATACTACATTGCATCTATTAGATTAGCTAACATGACAGAAGAGGAAGATAATAAATGTTGGAGAAGATGTGGGGGAGTTGGAACACTAATTCATTGTTGCTGGAGCTGTGAGTTTATCCAAACATTCTGCAGAGCAATTTGGAACTATGTACAAAGGAATACAATAACGTGCATATCTTTTGACTCAGTAATACCGCTTCTAGGACTGTGTCCCCAAGAGATCACAAAGATGGGAAAGAGTCACACATATACTAAAATATTTATAGCAGCTCTCTTTGTCATGGCCTAAAACTGAAAATCAAGGGAATGGCCATCAATTGGAGAATGACTGAATAAGTTATAGTATACGAATGCTATGGAATACTATTTGCTATAATAAATGATAAACAGAAGTCTTCAGGGAGGCCTGGAAAGACTTATGTGATCTGATGCTGGGGCAAAGGAGCAGAACAAGGACAACTTTGTACACCACAATAACCACAGTGCATGAGGATTTTTTCTAGTAGACTTAGAACTTCATGGCAATGCAAGTACTTAAAAAATTCCCAATGGTCTTTTTAAGGTGAAATGACTTTCCCATCCAGAAAAAAAAAGTATGGAATTCAATTGCAGAATTTAGCAGATCATCTTCTTTTGTATTACATTTTAGGTTGTTATATGATTCCTCCCATTTATTTTAATTCTTCTGTGAAAATGAGTATGGTGAAAATGTATTTAATAGGAATGTATGTATAGAACCTATAAAAAATTGTGTGCTGTCTTGGGGAGGGAGGAGCAGAAGGAAAGGGGAAAGAAGGAGAAGGAAGGAAAAAAATCTAAGGTATATGGTACTGGTTGTAGAACTCTGAAAATAAAAAAAATTAAAAATATATCATGAAGCATAGTAATACATGAAGCATTTCATGTAATGATAAGTAATATCTATCTAAAACTAAGAACAAACTTTATGTGCAATTGGGATGAATTTGAAGTCTTCCAATAAGATCAAGGGTGAAGTAAGGATTAACATCACTGTTACTGAATATTGTACTAGAAATGCTAGCTACAACATAAGAAAAGAAAAAGAAAGTGAAGAAATATAAATATGTGATGAGGAAACATGAATATCACTCTTTACATAAAATAACAGGATACACTTTGAGAATCCTAGAGAATCAACTGAAAATCTAATTGAAACATTTACCTACTGAAGCAACCAAATCAGCACTTCCACATATTACCTACAAAATCCAGCAGGAATAGAAAAATTCCATTTAAAATAACTGCAGGTGATATAAAATACTTAGGAGTCTACAAAGCCAGGTCTTGCCAAAAACACCTAGTTTGGTCATAATTCACTAATTTTCTGATGGTGCTTGATATGCCAGTAGCTTAAGCAGCTTGGTTAGCAAGTTTTCTTCTTGACATTGAAAACCATTGTAGATTCTCTTTGAATATTTCAGGGAGAAAAGTGGTCATTCAATGAAATAGAAGACTTTCAAGCATTCTTGATGAAAAGACCAGACCTGAATAGAAAATCCGAAATTCAAACACAAGCATCGAGAGAAGCATGAGCATATAAAGAGGAAATAGAAATCATAAGGGACTTACTAAAGGTGAACTGTCTACATTCCTACATGGAAAGATCATATTTGGAACTCTTGAGACTTTTCAATATTTGGATATTGGAGGGATTATATAGATAGAGACAGAAGGCACAGAGTGAGTTGAATAAAAAGGGATGATACATAAAAAAGTAAAACTAAGGGGTGAAAGAGGAATATATTGGGAGGGGAAAGGTAGAAATGGAATGGGGAAAATTATCTCTCATAAAAGAGGCAAGAAAAAGCTTTTTCAATGGAAGGGAAGAGCGGGAAGGTGAGAGGGAAAAAGGGAAGCTCACTCTCATCACATTTGGCTAAAGGAGGGAATAACATGCACACACAATTTGGTATGAAAACCTATCTTACACTACAAAAAAAGTAGGGGAGAAGTGGATAAGTAGGATTGGGGTATGAGATAAAAGAGGGGAAATGGGAGGCAGGAGTAATTAGAAGTAAACACTTTTGGAGAGGGACAAGGTCAAAAGAGAGAATAGAATTAATGGGGGGAAGGATAGGATGAAGAAAAATATACTTAGTCTTATGCAACCTGACTTATGGAAGTCTTTTCCAAAGCTACACATATGTAGCCTATACTGAATTGCTTGCCTTCTCACTTGGAGATTCATGGGGAGGGAGGAAGGGAGAAAAGTTGGAAATCAATGTTTCGAAAATGAGTGTTAAAATTTGTTTTAACATGCAACTTGGAAATAAATAATACAGTTAATGGGGTAGAGAAATCTATCTTGCCCTAAGGGAAAATACAGGAGATGGGGATAAGAGAAGGGAGGGGTATGATTAAAGGGAGGGCATATTGAGGGAAGGAGTAATCAGAATGCACGGTGTGTTGGTGTTGGGGGAGGGGAGAAAGGGAGAGAAAGTTTGGAACTCAAAGTCTTGTGGAAATGAATGTTGAAAACTAAAAATGAATTAATAAATTTAAAAAAAGAAAATTTGCAATCAACCACAAAAAGTGATGGACAGTTCTCAACACAAAGCATATTATTTACCAAACATGTTTTTAAATGAAAATTTATTGTTACATATTTTGAATCCTCTCTTATTTTCTGCTGTACACATGATATAATTTTCCCCCCTTTCTTACTTGTATTCAGATTTCAGTATTTATGTTTTTAATATGTTTTTGTTTTTTCTCTATTCTATATTTGTCATCTAGCATTTGAGTCTAAAATCCATTTTCTTAGTAGGTGTGGGAAACATTGGACTTGCTGTTGTAAGACAATTTTTTTTTTTAATTCAGAAGAGACACATCATCTGTAATCATGAAACTTACACTCTAAAATGGGCAGGAGTTAATACATATACAAATTACAATATGTAGAATAATGCAAGACAAATTCATGAGAAGCACAAAGTGCAATGCACAGTCCAAAAGGAAAACCCAGGAAATGATTTATAAGGGAGTAGAATTTTAGTTTAATTTTCTTTTTTTATATTAATTTTATTTATTTTTAGTGTTCTACAATCACTATCACATAAATTAGATTTTTTCCTCCTTACCAAGCTCCCACCTGTCCCCTTCCTCCTCGAGACAGCATACAATTCTATATAGTATATACACATACATTTCTATTAAATACGTTTTCACTATAGTCATGGTGTGCAGATGAAGTAAAATGGATGGAAGAAATCATACAACAAACCAGAACATAATACACACACACGCAAAAATGATCTCCTACATTCTGTGATTTAATTCCATAGTTCTTTCTCTGGTTGTGGAGGGCATTTTGCCTTAGAAGAGCATTGGCAATTATTTTTTTTTAAGTCCTTGCTTTGCTATGAAGTTCCAAGTCTACCAGAAAAAACTCTCAGGGGAAGAACCAAGATGGCAGAGTAGAAAGATTCACATATGCTAGCTCCAAACCCACAGCCCATAAATTACCCATAAAAAGAATTCCCAATGGGTTCTGGAGCAGTGGAAGCCACACAACAACAGAGTGAAGAAGATTTCTGTTCCAGAGAGCCCTGAAAAACTGCCACCAAAGGTCCATCACTCACCAGACCCAGAGCAGAGCCCAGCCCTGCCTTGGCCACACAGACCCGAGAAGAGCAGTTCTGAGCAGCCTTCAGGGACGGAATCTCTGGAGGCTGCAAAGGTCCCTCCACCCACAGGCACTGCAGGTCAGTGAGAGAGCCTTCTGGGCTGGCCGAGAGGGGAGCAGGGTGTCTCCATAATGCAGGTCCCCTCGGGAGGAAGTGGCAGGGGAAGCAGTGACCAGGGACTCCCGGTGTAGGCGGGAGCTCGGGTCCATTACTGAAGGTCTCGGCATAAACCCCCTGAGGGAACTGAGCCTGTGAGGTGGCCCTGCCCCCACCTGAGCCCTGTGAGGCAGCCCTGGCCCCACCTGAGAACCTGAACTTAATCTCTCACACTGAATAGCAGCCTCACCCTCTGCTGAAAGCCCTGAGGCTGGGAAGCAGCATTTGAATCTCAGACCTCAAGCGCTAGCTGTATGGATCTGGAGGTGACGTGGGAGAGGAATCTCAGAACTCAAATAACTGGCTGGGAAAATGCCCAGAAAAGGGGGAAAAAAGACCTTAGAAGGTTACTTCCTTGGTGAACAGATGTTTCCTCCTTTCCTTTCTGATGAGGAAGAACAATGCTTACAATCAGGTAAAGACATAGACATCAAGGCCTCTGTATCCCAAACATCCAAAATAGACATCCAATGGGCTCAGGCCATGAAAGAGCTCAAAAAGGATTTTGAAAATCAAGTTAGACAGGTGGAGATAAAACTGGGAAGAGAAATGAGAGAGATGCAAGAAAAGCATGAAAAACGGGTCAGTACCGTGCTAAAGGAGACCCAAAAAAATGTTGAAGAAAATACCTTGGAAAATAGGGTAACTCAACTGCCAAAAGAGGTTCAAAAAGCAAATGAGGAGAAGAATGCTTTCAAAAGCAGAATTAGCCACATGGAAAAAGAGGTTCAAAAGCTCAATGAAGAAAACAGTTCTCCCAAAATTAGAATGGAACAGATGGAGGCTAATGACTTTATGAAAAACCAAGAAATCACCAAAAAAACCAAATGAATGAAAAATTGGAAGATAAAGTCAAATATCTCACTGGAAAAAACAACTGACCTGGAAAACAGATCCAGGAGAGACAATTTAAAAATTATGGGACTACCTGAAAGCCATGATAAAAAAAAGAGCCTAGACATCATCTTTCATGAAATTATCGAGGAAAACTTCCCTGACATTCTACAACCAGAGGGCAAAATAAGTATTGAAAGAATCCATCGATCACCACCTGAAAGAGATCCAAAAAGAGAAACTCCTAGGAACATTGTGGCCAAATTCCAGAATTCCCAGGTCAAGGAGAAAATATTTCAAGCAGCAAGGAAGAAACAATTCCAGTATTGTGGAAATACAATCAGGATAACTCAAGATCTAGCAGCTTCTACATTAAGGGTTTGAAGGGCGTGGAATAGGATATTCCAGAAGTCAAAGGAACTAGGGACTCAAACCAAGAATCACCTACCCAGCAAAACTGAGTATAATACTTCAGGGGAAAATATGGTCTTTCAATGAAATAGAGGACTTTCAAGTATTCTTCATGAAAAGACCAGAGCTGAAAAGAAAATTTGACTTTCAAACAAAAGAATGAGAAGCATGAAAAAGTAAACAGCAAAGAGAAGTCATAAGGGACACTTACCAAAGTTGAACTGTTTACATTTCTACATGGAAAGACAACATTTGTAACTCTTGAAACTTTTCAGTATCTGGGTAGTTGGTGGAATCACACACACACACACACACACACACACACACATATACACACACACATATGCACGTGCAAACATACACCCAAATACACTCATGCACGCACACAGAGAGACAGAGAGCATAGAGTCAATTGAAGAAGATGGGATTATATCTTTAAAAAAATGAAGTTAAGTGGTGAGAGAGAAATGTATTGGGAGGAGAGAGGGTGAAATGGAATGGGGCAAATTATCTCTCATAGAAGAGGCAAGCAGGAGACTTTTTAGTGGATGGGAAAAAGAGGAGAGCTGAGAGAAAAACATGAAGTTTACTCTCATCAAATTCGACTAAAGGAATCAATAAAATGCACACTCATTTTGGTATGAAAACCTATCTTACAATACAGGAAAGTGGGGGAGAAGGAGATAAGCAGTGTGGGGGGGATGTATGGAAGGGGAGGGCAATGGGAGGAGGGAGCAATTTGAAGTCAATACTCTTGGGGAGGTACAGGATCAAAAGAGAGAATAGAAAGAATGGGAGGCAGGATAGGATGGAGGGAAATATAGTTAGTCTTACACAACAAGACTATTATCGAAGTTATCTGCAAAACTACACAGATATGGCCCATATTGAATTGCCTGCCTTCCCAAAGGGAATGGGTGTGGAGGGAGGGGTGGGGAGAATTTGGAACTTAAAGTTTTAGGAACACCTGTTTAGTATTGTTCTTGCTACTAGGATATAAGAAATACAGGTAATGGAGAATAGAAAGTTATCTCGCCCTACAGGACAAAAGAGAAGATGGGGTCAAGGGAAGGGAGGGATGATAGAAGAGAGGGCAGATTGGTGATAGGGGAAATTAGAATGCTCGGTGTATTGGGGTGGAGGGAGGGGACAAATGAGGAGCAAATTTGGAACCCAAAATTTTGTGAAAATGAATGTAAAAAGTTTAATAAATAAATTTATTTTAAAAAATAGATAAATTTAAAAAAAAAGAAAAAAAAAAAAGAAAAAACTCTCCCACACTGTGGTCCTTGCTGTGCACAAAGTTCTCCTGTTTCTCCTTTCACTCAGCATCAGATCATATAAGTCTTTCCAGGCCTCTCTGAAGTCTTCTTGTTCATCATTTCTTATAGCGCGATGGTATTCCATTACATGTATATACCATAATTTATTCAGCCATTCCCCAATTGATGGGCATCCCATTGATTTCCAGTTTCTGGTGATTACAAAGAGTGCTGCTGTAAATATTTTTGTACACGTGGGACCCTTTTCCATTTTTATGATCTCTTAGGGATACAAGAGATATTGCTGGGTCAAAGGGTATGCACATTGTTGTAGCACTTTGGGCATAGTTCCAAACTGCTCTCCAGAATGATTGGATGAGCTCACAGCTCCACCAGCAATGAATTAGTGTTCCAACTCTCCTACATCCTCTCCAGCATTTATCATCTTCCTGTTCTGTCATGTTTACTGATCTGATAGGTGTGATGTGGTATCTCAGAGTTGTTTTTATTTGCATCTTTCTAATCAAAAGTGATTTAGAGCATTTTTCATATGATTACAGATATCTTTAATTTCTTCCTCTGAAAATTGCCTGTTCATATCCTTTGACGATTTATCAATTGGAGAGTGACTTGTGTTGTTGCACATTTGACTCATTTCTCTATATATTCTAGAAATGAAGCCTTTATCTGTGACATTAACTATAAAAATTCTTTCCCAAAATATTACTTCCCTCCGAATTTTGCTTGCATTGGCTTTGTTTGTGCAAAAACTTTTCACTTTAATATACTCAGAATTATTCATCTTGTACTTCATAATGCTTTCTATTTCTTCTTTAGTTAAAAATTCCCCTTTCTCCATAATTCTGATAAATACATTATTCCTTGTTCCTCCAATTTTTCCTTTGTATCAATCTTTATAACTAGATTGTGTACCCATTTGGATTTCATTCTTGTGTACGGTGTCAGGCATTAGTCTATGCCTAGTTCCCACCACACTGTTATCCAGTTTTCCCAGAAAGTTTTGATGAACAGTGAGTTCTTATCCCAGAAGCTGGGGTACTTGGATTTATCAAACAGGAGATCACCATATTCATTGCATACTATGTCTTGAGTACCTAACTTATTCCACTTCTCTACATTACTGTTTCTTAGCCAGTACCAAGTGGTTTTAATAATTGCTTCTTTATAATACAATTTGAGATCTGGGAGCACTATGCCACCTTCCCTAGCATTTCTTTTCACTAGTACTTTTGATATTCTGAACATTTTGTTCTTCCAGATGAATTTATATATTATTTTTTCCAACTCTAGAAAGTAGTTGTCTGATAGGTTGATTGGTATGGCACTAAATAAGTAAATTAATTTAGGTAGAATTGTCATTTTTATTATATCGGCTAGACCTATCCATGAGCAACTGATGTTTTTCCACTTACTTATATCTGATTTTATCTGTGTGAAAAGTGTTCTGTAATTGTGTTCATATTGTCCCGGACTTTATTTTGGCAAGTTAACTCCCAAATATTTTATATTGTCTACCCTAGCTTTCAATGGGATTTCTCTTTCTATCTCTTGCTGTTGGACTTTGTTACTAATATATAGGAATGCAGAAGATTTGTGTGGGTTTATTTTGTAACCTGCAACTTTGCCCAAGTTTTTTATTATTTCAAGTAGTTTTTTTTACTTGAATCTCTGGGATTCTCTAAATATATCATCATATCATCTGCAAAGAGTAATAACTTAGTTTCTTTTTTGTCTATTCTTATTCCTGCAATATCTTTTTTCTTGTATAACTGCTACAGCTAACATTTCTAGTACCATATTGGATAATAGTAGTGATAATTGACATCTTTGTTTCACCTGTGATCTTATTGGAAATACATCTAGGTTATCTCCATTGCACATAATGCATGGTGAAGGTTTTAGGTAGATAACTGCTTATTATTTTATGGAAAGTTCCCTTTATTCCTATTTTCTCCAGTGTTTTTAATAGGAATGGGTGTTGTATTTTGTCAAAATCTTTTTCTGCATCGATTGAGATAGTCATGTGGTTTCTGTCAGCTTTATTTTTGATATGATCGATAATGCTAATAGTTTTCCTAATATTGAAACAGCCCTTCTTTCCTGGTATGAATCCTACCTGATCATAATGTATTATTCTTGTGATAGGTTGCCGTATTCGTTTTGCTAAAATCTTATTTAAAAATTTTGCATCTATACTCATTGGAGAAATTGATCTGTAATTTTCTTTCTTTGTTTTGTCTCTTCCTGGTTTAGGTATCAAAACCATATTTACATCATGAAAATAATTCTTCCCCAATTTTCAAAAATAGTCTATATAGTATTAGAATTAACTGTTCTTTAAATGTTTGATAGAATTCACTTGTAAATCCATCTGGCCCTGGAGAGTTTTTCCTAAGAAGTTCATTGATGGCTTGCTCAATTTCTTTTTCTGAAATGAGGTTCTTTAAGTATTCAGCTTCCTCTTCTGTTAATCTGGGCAATTTCTATTTTTGAAAATACTCATCCATCTCATTTAGATTGTCGAATTTGTGGGCATAAAGTTGGGCAAAGTAATTTCTAATTATTTTTTTTAATTTCCTCCTCATTGGAGGTGAGTTTACCTTTTTCATTTTTATATTAGTAATCTGATTTTCTTCTTTCTTTTTTTTAAATTAGATTGACCAAAGGTTTATCAGTTTTATTAGTTTTTTTCATAAAACCAACTATTGGTTTTATTTATTAATTCAATAGTTTTCTTAATTTCAATTTTATTAATTTCTCCTTTGGTTTTCAGTATTTCTAATTTGATATTTTCTTGGGGATTTTCAATTTGTTCTTTTTCTAGCTTTTTCAGCTGAATGCTCAAGTCATTGATGTCCTCTTTCTCTATTTCATTTATGTAAGCATTCAAAGATATAAAGCTTCCCCTAAGAACTGCTTTTACAGTATCCCATAAGATTCGGTAGGTTGTCTCGTTATTGTCATTCTCTTGAATGAAGTTGTTGATTGTTTTTTTTTTTTGATTTGTTGCTTAACCCACTTCTTCATTAGATTGGATTATTTAGTTTCCCATTAATTTTTGGTTTACCTTTCCATAGCCTTTTATTATATATAATTTTCCTTGCATTATGATCTGAGGATTCATTGACTATCTCTGCCTTTCTGCACTGAATTTTGAGGTTGTTATGTCCTAGTACATGGTCATTTTTTGTATATGTATCATATACCACTGACAAAAAGGTATATGCTTTCTATTTCCATTCAATTTTCTCCAAAGACCTATATCTACCTTTTCCAGAGTTTTATTTACCTCCTTAACCTCTTTGTTGTTTATTTTGAGGTTAGATTTGTCAAGTTCAGAGAGGGGGAGGCTGACGTCTCCTACTAGAAGAGTTTTGCTCTCAATTTCTTCCTTCAACTCCCCTAACACCTCCTCTAAGAATTTGGATGCTATACTGCTTGGAGCATACATGTTTAGTAATCATATTGCTTCATTATCTATGATGGCTTATAGCAGGATACAGTTTTCTTCCTTTTCTCTTTTTTACTAGATCTATTTCTGCTTTTTCTTTCTCTGAAATTAGGATTGCTACCCCTGCTTTTCTTACATCAGCTGAAGCACAATATATTCTGCTCAAACCTTTGACCTTTATCCTGTATGTATTCCCTGTTTCAAATATGTTTCCTGTAAGCAACATGTTGTTAGATTATGACTTTTAATCCATTTTGCTATCCATCTCTCTTTTATGGGAGAATTCATTCCATTCACATTCACAGTTATGATTACAATCTGTGTATTTCCCTCCATCCTCTTTTCCACCATTTTTGTTTTAGTTCTCCCATCTCCCTTCCTCTCCTCAATAGTTTTCACTTTTCAGCACCACCTCCTGCAGCCTTCCCTTCCTTCTTTTAGCCCCCCTCCCTTTTACTCCCCCTTACCTTTACTGCTTCCTCCCTTCCTTTTAGCTTCCTGTCCCCTTTATTCCCCCTTCCTCTCCTACTACTCATACAGCTAGTTAGAATTTTATACTTAATCAAGTTTATTGTTCCCTCCTTGAACCAAATCAGATGAGAGTACCTCTCAAACAATGCTCATCCCCCTCCCCTCTTTCCCTCTACTGTAATTTTGTATTTCTTCTTGTGATATAACTTACCATTTTCTGGCTCCCCCTTTTCACACCTCCTGTTACAATTCCTTTGCATGCTTAAATCATATTTTTATCATCACATCATTTACTTTGTAGCTGTTCCCTGTTACATTTTATAATAGATGTACAATTCTCAAGATTAACAGGTATTATCTTCCCTTATAGGGAGGTAAACAGTTTGCCCAAATTGAGTAACAAGTTTTTTGGTTTCCCCTGTTTTCCTTTTTATGTCTCTCTTGAGACCTGCATTTGAAGATCGAATTTTCTATTCAGTTCTGTTCTTTCTGTCAGGAAGATCTGGAAATCCCTTACTTCAATGAATGACCATCTCCTTGCCTGAAATGTTATGCTGTGGTGGATATTCGGGGCTTAGCATCTGTCACTTGCTCGGCTCCACTTGTCTCTCACCCCGGTCTGTGACTCTGCAGTTCTGCCTGCTGCTGCCTCAGGCCTCCCCAGGACCCTCCCACTCTGCTGCGCTGGACACACTGCGCTGTGTGCTGTGGGCTCACCCCCGTGGAACAGATCCTTCCCGTGGGCCTTCCAGTCTGTCCTGGGCTGTGAATTTGCCACAGTCTTTCTCCCCTTGGATTCTGCACCTCCAAAGTTTGATCAGATTCTCTTCTTACAGGTATCTGAAGGAGTTTGTTTAAGTGAGTACTTGCTATCTCTCCATCATCTTGGCTCTGCCTCCTTAGTTTAATTTTCTTAAAAGAGAAATTTAATGGTGAGCTAATTTTAATATTCTAGTACACATGTGACCCTCACGTTTCAGATTGTTTTTTAAAAGGAGGAAGCATGTGAATTTTATTTGACAGGGCCTTTCTATTGACAGTCAAAGTTTAAAAATTTTTATTAATATAAAATCTAACTTGCATACCAGAAATTAAAGTTAACACCCTTAAAGCATGAAAAAAAATAAAAAGTTGTTTGAACCAAAAATATTAATTCAGGTGGTATTTAACATTTTTTGATAAGGTGAATTTCCTTATTTATACATCTGGTATAATATTATGTAGTTTTTAATTTTATAGACCAAATAATTTCAGGAAGTCTGCAAATGTATCTCATGTCCTGTGAAATATTTGGTTGGAAAATAAAAGAAAAGGCACTTTATCATTAATGTAACATATGGTATTGGATGAGATTCATGACTCACGAATGCTCAATAGTAAGTAGTTTACCTTTGTGCCCAATCTCACTGTATCCAATTGTATTTCCACCTTACTGCTTAGTTGAAACAAATAAATTAGTTTAAAATACATCTAATCAATGCAAATTTACAGTTCCTGTAAAATTTGGAGTAGTCAGAGACATTAATAACATGATAAATGAACAATATGCTTTAGAAGTAGGTAGAAACTTAGAACTTACCTATCAATTATCATAAGGGATTGAATTGCTCTACAAGTCAATTTTTGAGATGATACCCGGGGTTTGTAGGATCACACTGAGTTCTAAATCTCATTTATTTTAAATATGTGAGATTTTAACTTTTTTTTTGCTAAGACATGCAACAAAATCTCTCTTAAACAACAGAGGATTGAAAATTTCATGGGTTTGATGAGTAGAAAAATCAAGATGAAAAGTAATTCAAACTGCAATGGGAAGGTAAATGACAGTAGCAAGTACATTTATTGTGTATCAATAATGTATTATAAATAAGAAATGGCTCCAAATTCAAAGCACAAGTACAATATTGATGGCATTAAAACCTAAAATAATGAGAATGCCACCAGGACACTGTGATTTTTCTTTTTTCTTTTTTTTTTTCAATAATATTTCTTTTTTTTTTAATTTATTTATTTATTTAAATTTTTTACATTCATTTTCATAAATTTTGGGGTTCCAAATTTTCTCCCCTTTTATCCCCTCCCCCCACCCCAATACCCCAAGCAATCTAATTTTCCCTATCTCCAATCTGCCCTCTCTTCTGTCATCTCTCCCTTCTCTTGTCTCCATCTTCTCTTTTCTCCTGTAGGGCCAGATGACTTTCTATTCCTCCTTAACTGTATGTCTTCTTTCCTAGTTGCAACAACAATACTAAACAGTTGTTCCTAAAACTTTGAGTTCCAAATTCTCCTCATCCCTCCCTCCCCACCCATTCCCTTTGGGACGGCATGCAATTCAATATAGGCCATATCTGTGTTGTTTTGCCAATGACCTCCCTGATAGTCGTGTTGTGTAAGACTAACTGGATTACCATCCCTCCTAATCTGCCCCTCATTGTTTCTCTTCTGTCTTTTGATCCTATCCCTCCCCAAGTGTTGACTTCAAATTGCTCCCTCCTCCCTTTGCCCTCCCTTCCATCATCCCCCCCCTTGCAATATCTCTTTCTCCCCCCCTTTCTTATACTGTAAGATAGGTTTTCATACCACAATGAGTGTGCATTTCACTCCTTCGTTTAGTCAAGTGTGATGAGGGTAAACTTCTTGTTTTTTTGTTTTTTTTTTTTCTCAGCTCTCCTCTTTTTCCCTCCACTAAGAAAAACTCCTACCTGCCTCTTAAATGACATATAGTTACCCCCTTCCCTTTCCCTCCCCCTACATTTCTCTCTCACCATTTACCCTAGTTTCTTTTAAGGTATGGTCCCATCCTATTCAGTTCAATCTGTGCTCTCTATCTCTGTATATGTGTGCATGTGTGTATGTGTGTGCATGCGTGTACATATGTATGTGTGGTCCCATCAACTACCCAGATACTGAAAAGTTTTAAGAGTTACAAATATTGTCTTTCCATGTAGGAATGTAAACAGTTCACTTCTGGTAAGTCCCTTAAGACTTCTCTTTGCTGTTTACTTTTTCATGCTTCTTCTCATTCTTGTGTTTGAAAGTCAAATTTTCTTTTCAGCTCTGGTTTTTTCATCAAGAATGATTGAAAGTCCTCTGTTTCATTGAAAGACCATATTTTCCCTTGAAGTATTATACTCAGTTTAGCTGGGTAGGTGATTCTTGGTTTGAGTCCTAGTTCCTTTGCCTTCTGGAATATCCTATTCCAGGTCCTTCGATCCCTTAATGTAGAAGCTGCTAGATCTTGGGTTATCCTGATTGTATTTCCACAGTACTGGAATTGTTTCTTTCTAGCTGCTTGTAAGATTTTTTCCTTGAGCTGGGAGTTCTGGATTTTGGCCACAATGTTCCTAGGAGTTTCTCTTTTTGGATCTCTTTCAGGTGGTGATCGATGGATTCTGTCAATACTTATTTTGCCCTCTGGTTCTAGAATGTCAGGGAAGTTTTCCTTGATAATTTCATGGAAGATGATGTCTAGGCTCTTTTTTTGATCATGACTTTCAGGTAGTCCCATAATTTTTAAATTGTCTCTCCTGGATCTATTTTCCAAGTCAGTTGTTTTTCCCATGAGATATTTCACATTCTCTTCCATTTTTTCGTTCTTTTGGTTTTGTTTGGCAATTTCTTGGTTTCTCATAAAGTCATTAGACTCCATCTGTTCCATTCTAATTTTGAGAGAACTATTAAATTCAGTGAGCTTTTGAGCCTCTTTTTCCATTTGGCTCATTCTGATTTTGAAAGCATTCTTCTCCTCATTGGCTTTTTGAATCTCCTTTGCCAATTGGGTGAGCCTATTTTTCAAGGTGTTAATTTCCTCAGCATTTTTTTGGGTCTCCTTTACCAAGGTATTGACCTGTTTTTCATACTTTTGTTGCATCTCTGACATTTCTCTTCCCAGTTTTTCCTCCACCTGTCTAACTTGCTTTTCAAAATCCTTTTTGAGCTCTTCCAGGGCCTGAGCCCACCCACCCCCCCCCCTGGGGTGTCTGGGGTACTGAGGCCCCGCCCTCCACATCTTTCCCTGATGGCAGGAATACGTCCTCATCTTCGTCAGATCCGAAGGTCAGGATCATTTGCATTTGTTGGAAAAAACTCTCTAAAATCTTATTTTTCTTCCCTTTTCTAGGCATTTTCCCAGCCAGTTACTTGACTTCTGAGATTCCTTTCCACCCCCGCCTGGATCCGCCCAGCTAGTGCTTGGCCTCTGAGATTTAAATGGGCTTTCCTCCTGCTGGCTGTCAATCAGTGAGCTTTAGTTCAGGTGCTGGGGTGGGGCCAGGGCTGCCTCCGAGACTGATCCCCCGGGGGCTTTATGCAGAGACTTTCAGGAATGGAATGGGTGGGGGCGGGGTGGGGGGCCCGCCTCCCAAATCCCAGTCCCTTGGGGGCTTTAAGCAGAAGCCTTCAGTAACAGAGCAGGCTGGGGGCAGGGCCGTCTCCCAGGCTCGGCTCTGTCAGGTTTTATGCGGGAATCTTCCATAATGAAGATCCTGCCTGCTGCTGGGGGATTCCTGAGTCCTGGTCCGCTGCCGCCTCAGCCGCCGCCCACACCTCTGCCTCCGCCACTTCCTGCCCCCGTCCCCGCCGCCGCTGCTTCCTCCCGAGGGGGCCCGAGTCATGGAGACGCCCCGCTTCCCCTCTCCTTCAGCCCGGCTTTCTTTCTCACTGACCTGTAGCTTCTGTGGGCGGAGGGACTTTCCCGGTTGCTGGAGCTTCCGTCTCTGAAGCCTGCTCGGATCAGCTTCTCTGGGGCCTCGGCCAGGGCAGCGCTGGAGGTCGGGTCCACTTTCCGGGGCGCTCCGGACCCTGGGGACGGGTCTTCAGGGCTCCCCGGAACGGAAATCTCTTCCATTCTGCTTCTGCACACCTTGTATTCACCCAGAAGCTATGGGGGACTCTTTTTACATCAATTTTATGGGCTTTGGTTTCGGAGCTCTTAAACGTGCGTCCTTCTACTCCGCCATCTTGGCTCCGCCTCTCCACTGTGATTTTTCTATGGAGGATTAATTAGGAAAATATAGATAAGAACCACATAGGATGAGAAAAAAAATGGAAGAGTTATGTTTTTCATTGGTGCGAGAAGTAGTCATACTAATAAAAGAAAAATATCAAAGGATGAAACATTTAAACTTTTCTTTCCAGGTCACCATTATATGATTTATCCATTGTGTTTTAAACCATTTTTCTGTTTTGTTATGTTTGCTCTTATTTCCTTTCTCCTACACTATAATGATGTTCTTATACCTGTTATGACCAGAGAAATCAGATAAATGAGCTTATTAAAATTATGTGTTGTGAATCAACACACTTAAAATTATTATCTAAAGTGCTATCCTTCAGAAAATAGTATAATTTTATTATGTAGTGGGTTAAGCAACAATAACTATTATTTCATGCTAGACTCTCTCTCTCTCTCTCTCACACACACACACACACACACACACACACCCCCCCCACACACACACACACACACACTTTGTGTTCCTTGGCTATGTTTCAAATGATTAAGTTTTCCTGGAAGTCTGTCCTCTATGCAAGTAAGATGCTAGTATGTTTGAAAATATTTTAACAAAATACCATATAAGCAGAATTGAAACTCATAGATAGAGTCCAAAAGACTTTGATAGATCAATTAAATCCATTAAACTCTCAGAATAATTGTATCTAGAATAGTATCATAAAGCATAAATGTCAAGTTAGTGTTAAAAGTTAGTACTGAATCTACTTCCATCACAAAATGCAAATTAGAAATATAATTATTCTTGCATAGTATGTAATTGTTGTCATCATTGTTATTGATTCACTAAAGATAAATTATTTTTGAAGTAGATACATTTCTAATAAAATTAATTATATATAATGTAATTATATAATATGATTATAATATAATTATATAATGTAACTATAATATTTATTACATATGTACTTTTTACATATATAAATATATCTGAAAATGCATATATTTCTAAACTATCAATTTATTTATCTTTGGTGAGTCAATAATAATGATGACAAAATAACATGTAAGAGTAATTAAATATATTTCTAATTGTAATTTTGCATAGGAATACTTATATGCATATATATATATACACACACACAAACATATATGTGTCTATATACCCAGACATACGATTTTATTAAAATGATAATAGATGATGATATGATGCAAATCAGCAACTCATTCTTAATGCACCTCCAGAGGTACATTGAGAGAAGCTCGGTCACTCACTTAAGTTGCACTTTTACTATTTATTAAAGGTATAATAGATGTCTGAAGACTCCTGATTCCAAGGTCAGTCCACTTGCCTCTGTGCCATGCCATAGCCCATGGAATTTCTATAATTAAAAAATCTCAAATATTGACAAATATTTAATTTTGGAATTGATGTGATCAAATCTCTTTATGTTTGTAAATGTTATGAAACCCAGTATGTTTCTCATTCAGTTATCTTCATTAAAGAGGAGAAATGAATGGCAGAGGATGAAATGGATAGTGTCATGGAAGCAATATTATATAGGACAGGCTTTGAGAGTCTATGGCATACTATGTCCTGTGGGGTCACAAAGAGTTGGACATGACTGAAGATGAATAACACAACCTTTCTATTAAGCTGATAGTTTAACGTAAGCTCTAGAACTGGAAGCATCCTTTAAGACCTTTTAATCCATCTGCTTCTTTTCATGGATTAGTAAACAGGTCAGAGAAACTTTTCCAAATCTACACAGAAACAAGTATCAGAATTGGGATACGAACAACTTCTAAATTTGCAACTAAACTAGTATTCCTTGACTGTATTATGAATTATCTCAAGAATTTTTCTTCCGTGTACTTTATATATAACAATATGTCAAATTTTTAGAAATAAAACAAACAAACCTCCCTTACAGTTGATTAAACATGGTACATTAAAAACCTTTATTAGAATATGTCATGTTTCTTATGGTGATTAATTACAAAATCTACCATTGATTAATACTGTAAATAATTTGTCACTCATTGCAAGCCACATCTTCACCATTAGACTAAAAGTTTATCTCCTTTTTTAAAAATTGCCAACATGGTATTTGACAGAGGACATTTCTAAATAGGAAAAATTCCTGGTAAGAATCTGAATCACTGAATTCAAACATCTCAGCCACAAAAATGATGGCTCATGTATAAGTTTGCTATAATAGAATTGCAGTTAGAAAGAATTTTAGAGGCTGGCTAGTCCAATTCCTATCTAATTAATTAACAACTTTTATGATATTCCCAACAAGGTCATTCAAGCCTCTCCTTGAACATCCATAGTGTTTACTGTTTTATAAGCCAATTCATTTTATTTAGAGACAATCATACTTATGAAGAAATTCCCTTTTATGTTAGGGTGACATCCTGTCTATCATTTTTCTGTTAGGAGACTGGGGAACAGTTCTAAATTTAAGCTACAGGTTATGAAAAATGATTGATGATACAAATGCACTTCATCAGTGTTATGAAACTTATAAGGAGAGTTATCAAATAAAGTTTTGGAATCTGCTTTTCTTGGTATATGCAATGCCTGTTGCTCTACTGCTAACTCCATTGTTGTCCTTCCTTCTCCAAGAGAACCAAAAGGATAACATCATGACAAAATGAAGTTTCAATGTGTATGGCTATGGCTGATTAGACGAATAAAGTTTGGAATGCTCTACCACAGACTGGGCACAGACAGTCCATGTGAATATTTGGGGTGGATTCTCCAAATTTGTGCATGCTGCATTTACTTTGTGCTGTCTCAATTCTGCTTTGCTTATAGAGCACAGCACCTTTTCTGATGTGGGCACACCATACTGAGTGGTCCTGGGTCAGTGTCTCTCATGTTGTGCAATCAAATCTAAAGTTCTTGAGAGAGACCTTGAGAGTGTCATTGTATCACTTCTTCTGACCATCATGTGATTGCCTGCCCCATTCGAATTCTCCACAAAACAGTCTTTTGGCAAGTGTACATTTGGCATTTGAACAACCTGGCCAGCCCATCGAAGTTGTGCTCTCTGGGGCATAGTTTGAATGCTTGGCAGTTTAGTTTGCACAAGGACCTCAGTGTCTGGTACCTTATCCTGCCAGGTGATTTTCAGCATCTTCCTAAAACAGTTCAAATGAAATTGATTCAGTTTCCTGGCATGGCACTGGTAGACTGTCTAGGTTTCACAGGTATAAGCAATGAGGTCAGCACAACTACTCTGTAGACCTTCAGTTTGCTAACCAGTCTAATACCTCTTCTCTCCCATATTTTTCTTCAGAACCTCCCAAACACTGAGTTAGCTCTGGCAATGCATTTGTCAACCTCATTTTCAATGTATACATTCCTGGAAAATACACTGCCAAGGTAAATGAACTTATCAACAGCATTCAACACTTCTCCATTTGTTATAACCAATGGTTCCATGTATGGATGATGTGATGGTGGCTGATGGAGCACTTGTGTTTTCTTGTTGTTAATTATTAGGCTAAAATTAACACAGGAAGCAGAGAATTGATTCATACTTTTTTGGATCTCAGCTTCAGAGGTATCATTGAGTGCACAATCATTTGCAAACAGAAATCATACATCAATACTTCCTCCACTTTGGTCTTGTTTTGTAACCTTTTCAAATTAAAGAACTTACCATAAATATGGTAGTTGACCTTGATGCCGTGTTCATCTTCATTGAAAGCATTTGACAATATGGCTGAAAACATCATGTTAAAAAGCATGAGAGCAAGTACATGGTCCTGTTTTACTCCACTGGTGACTGGGAAGGCACGAGAGCATTTTCCACTAAACACCACCCGGGCAAACATGCCATCATGAAATTGACCTACAATGCTGATGAACTTCTCTAAGCAACCAAATTCTGACATAATTTTCCATAAGCCCTCACAACTAACAGTGTCAAAGGCCTTGGTCAGATCTACAAACATTGTATACAGCCCTCTGTTCTTCTCCTGGCATTTCTCCTGGAGTTGTCCTGCAATAAAGATTGTATCAACTATTCCCCAGCCCTTTCTGAAGCCACACTTACTCTCAGGTATATGACCATCTTCCAGGTGAAGGATCACCCTGTTAAGGAGGTCTCTAGCAAGAATTTTCTAGCAATGACTAAGAGAGAGACACCCTCACTATGACTGTTATAGGACAATCTATTCTTTTTACCTTTACAGAGATTGACAATGGAGGCATCCTTGAACTTCCTCTTGCCATATAACCTGGAATATTTCAGTCAACTTTTGTATGAGAAATAGTCCACCTACATTTTAAATCTCAGCTAGGATAGAATTAGCATCAGTTTTGCCACATGAAAGGAGTCAATCAAATGTCAATCAAAGCCTTTTCTTCAGTTGGAAGTTTAGTTAAGGAGGGATTGACTTCAACCTGAGGTAAACTGTCAATGGTCTCAGCATTGATTCATGATGGTCTGTTGAGAACACTATGGAAGTGTGTAGCCCCTCTCTCTAAGATCATGTCAGGATGGGAGAGGGGGTGATGGGGCAGCCAAGATGGCAGAGTGAAAGTAAATACTCACCCAAGCTCTAAGACAAATTCCTTCAGATATCTCTAGAAAGAGAATCTTAATGGAGTTTGGAGGGGCAGAATCCAATAGGAGACAGGCTGTGGCAGATTTTCAGCCCAGAACAGACTGGAAGATCCACAGCAAGGATCAGTTGCACAGGGCTGGAGGAGCACACAGTACACAGGCTATACCATTGTGGTCCCCGCTGTAGCAGGGCTGAGCAGGAAGCCCCAGACAAACTGAGGATGCTACTGTACTG
Source organism: Bettongia penicillata ogilbyi (assembly GCA_023548195.1). NCBI lineage: Eukaryota > Metazoa > Chordata > Mammalia > Diprotodontia > Potoroidae > Bettongia > Bettongia penicillata. Next base: position 809,578 of record JAJHZJ010000347.1, on the reverse strand, counting down.
GAGAATCTCAGGAGTATCAACCCAGGATGGGAGTCCAGTGGAACTGAGTGAAAGAGAGCCTGTAGCTTCAAGTAACAACAGCAGCTGTCCCTCAGACTATCAGACCACATAGTAAATGTCTGTTAGTCCCCTACTTGAACTTCAGGGAGCCATGATGGTGGAGTGATTGGTAAATGCTCTACTCCTCCCCTTGTTGACTTTGAAAAACCCATAAAATATTTCCCCTGCAAAAATCCTGTAACAGTGGGATCAGCCAAAGGAGTGAACAGTCTCTTAGCCCATGAGGCCAGGAAAACTGCAAAGGGGAGGGTCCCTCTTGTTGTGGGTGAAGGGGACCAGTGCAGGACCAGAGCTGCCCCAGAGAGCCACACCTCAGTAAACAAGGAGGAGACTCTGAGCCCCAGGAGGATGGAACCCACAACTGCCAACACCAGGATACCAGGCATGCATCAGCACCCCAGGGGAGTGGGGAAGACACTAGCATAGAAAGATTTACCAACCACTGAGCTTGCCTATGCTCTAGCTCAACAGAAGAGACCTCCTATGACCAGATCACCTCTCATCCACACTTAATACATCTAGCTCCAGGGTAACTCCAGGGAAACCCAGAAAGACTTCACCTGGCCTTTGCTTTCAATCACCAGCCAGCTTAGCACCAGGTAAGCTGCAAGATTTTAGCTTGTAGTAGAAAAAGTCAGGGGCCACAACACACAAAACCTCAAGTTCTAGGCACAAGAACTGTGGGACAGAGTCCCCTGTGTCTCTTGAGCATGTCCTTATCACTAATCAATGAGACTCCATCATCATTGAGTAGTTGTGATACACTATATGTTTTTGGCCCATAAATAGCTTTCAGGGAATCATAAAAGTTACTATCAGCATAAAACTGAATTTCATGTGTCTTCTTACCGAGTTAGGAATTCTGCTTGCACTTTACTTTTGATTGAATTAAATGCTGCCTTCTTAGAGATGGATGAACTAGCCTGCTGGTAAAACCTGTAGAGGTCTCATTGTTCATTTAGCAGCTTCTAGATTTCCCCATCATTTTCATTAAACCAGTTTTGGTGTTTGTGAGTGTTCTGACCCAGATGAGCAAATGCAGTGCTGTACACCAAATCTCTGAAAGCTGCCCACTCCTTTTCACCTCCACTGTTGCCAACTGTGTTGGCTCAAGTTGCCCTCCAAGTTAGCAACAAACTGCTCAAGCTCGGAGAAGTACTCTAATTTGTTGACTAATTCTTTTGGTAGTCATTTTGCCTTGGGAGTGGCACTTTTGATGAATACAAACATTTAGCTTGGAAAGGAAGTCCATGATCAGTTTAGCACTCTGGATCACACATTGCCTTTATCACTCCCATATCTTGTCTGTCTCTTCTCCTTACAATCACATGGTCTATTAGATGCCAATGTTTGCTGCAAAGTTGCATCCATGAAGTTTTATTGCATTTAGGTAAATGGAAAACAGTATTGGTGATGAAAAGGTCATGTGATGCACAAGTAAATAATCACTGCTGTTGCTGTTTCCAACTCCATTCCTTCCTAAGACTCTCTGTCAAATCATGTAGCCTGAGCCTTCTCTAACATTAAAGTCACCCAGAATTATAAGCTTGTCCTCTTTGAGTACATTGATTATAAGGATCTCTAGGTTTTCATAAAATTTTTCTTTGATCTTATCAGGGTTTGTCATGGTGGGAGCACGGGCACTGATGATTGCAGCATAGCATTTTCCTGCAAGTGGCACTTGCATTGTCATGAGCCTGTCACTCCTTTTCGCAGGCATGCCAGCTCACTCACTAGATTAGTTTTGATTGCAAAACCTGCGCCAGCTTCACAGAATTCCCCTTCACAGCATTCACTCCAGAAAAATGTGTAGCCAGCTTCAACTTCAGTAAGCTGGCCTTCATTTACCAGTCTTATTTCACTCAGGGCTGCTATTTGGATGTGATACATGTTGATTTCTCTTGCAATAAGTGCAGTTCGTCTTTCAGGTCTATTGAATTTTGTGTTGTCTATAAGTGTGTGCACATTCCATGTGGCAATGGTGAGTGGATTCATCTTTCCAGATGATTTTGTACATTTTGTACATTTTTTTATGTGTTTCAACCTCAGAATAGGATTCCCTGCTTGTTGCAGTAATCAGGCCAGGGATGGATAAGCAGACAATTTTGGGGACACCTTTTCTAGTCTCTTCCCTCATGCCAGGAGGTGAGCTGTGCGATCCTTAAAAGGCTGTTCAGACACTTAAGGGGCTGCCAAGTCCCACTGCTGTTTCCAGTGAGAAATGAACCTATGGCCGGGGCTATCTGTGTGCAGGTTTGTGGCTACAGCTCCCACTGTATCAGCAGTTGCTTGTCGCCACAGGACTTTGAGGTATAATAAATAATAAAATGGTATGGGTGATGTCTTTTGATTCGTGAATCAATTGGATTTAAGTGAGGCAGAGTTGCATGAAGTTATCAGCTCCACTCTCTCTTCCAGAGACATCATTTTCCAGTGGCAGGATAGAGTCAAGATGGCTGGTGATGGTTCAGGAAGCAGTGGATGACCTTGGCATATTCAGTGTCTAACCAAGCTCTAAGCACTCCACATAGCCTGCTTCATCTACCTTCCTGGCCATTGGAACAAATTGCTCTCATTCACCCATTCTACCAGGGAGAGTCTTCACATGCTTGGGGTAAACATCTCCCTAATTTATCAATGGGTTTAAGACCCCCCTGGTTTGGCCATCTGCTGAAATGATTTACCATGATGTGGTAAAGAGGTGGAGCCAAGATGGCAGAGTGAGAGCAACAACTCACCTAAGCTCTCAGACAAACTCCTCCAGGTACCTATGAAAGGAGAATCTCACCAAATTTTGGAGGTGCAGAATCGAGGGGGAGACAGATGGTGACAGATGTGGAGCTCAGGTTGGACTGGAAGGTCCACGGGAAGGATCTGTTAAGTGGAAGTGAGCCCACAGCGCACAGCGCAGCACAGCCAGCGCAGCAGAGCAGAAGAGATCCAAGAAACCTGAGTGGTGGGTGGAACGAGAGGAGCAGCACCCAGGGCGGCAGACAAGCCCAACCGAGTCAGTGAGAGCCATGGAGTGCCAGATATCAGCACAGCAGCTCCTGAGACCTTTAGCCCAAAGATCAAACTTGGGTAAGTCACCTACTTCAACTTCTGGGAGACAGGATGGCGGAGTGATCAGTAAATGCTCTCTCCTCCCTCCTTGATGACCATGAAAGGACCATAAAATATTTCCCCAGAAAAATCCCAGGTCAGTAGAAGTAGAAGAAGGAGACCAATAGTCTCATAACACCTGAGATGAGGAAAATAGCTAAGGGGGATTCCTCCTACGGTGGCAGAGGCAAACCAGAAGGACAGAGGACCCTGGGCAAAGAAAACTCGCACTAGGACCCAGGCAAGCCTCAGCGCCAGGAGAAAAGCCCCAGGAGGGGTGGGAACATGCATTAGCATCTAGGCATGCCTCAGCTGTCCAGGGGAATCAGAAAGAAAATAGGGCAGCTGGGATTACCAGCCCCTGAGCTTGCCTTTGCCTCAGTTCAGCTGAGGAGATCTCCTGTGACCAGACCACCCCTCTCCCACACTTAACAAGCTAAACCCAGGGCTGATCAGGGAAACACCAAACAAAAACCTGCTTTTAGCTTTTTCACACATCAGCTCAGCAAAAAGTTCTCTAGCTTCTGACTGAAAGAACCAGAAGGCACAACACTCAAATCAACATCATGAACAGGAAAAAGCACAGGGCCGAAAGAACCATAGAATCTTTCTTTGGGGATAAGGACCAAAACACAAATATCAAAGAGGTCAGAGCTGAGACTGTACTTCCATCTGAAACTTCAGAAGGGACTATGAACCATTCCCAAGCACAAGCAGCTCTCCTGGAACAGCTGAAGAAGGAAATAGAAGATAAACTGGCCAATGATTTTAAAATTATTAAGAAAGAATTCACTGAAGAGAACATCTCCTTGAAAAGGAAAATTGAACAAATGGAAAAAGAAGTTCAAAAACTAACAGGAGAAAATAACTTCCTAAAAGGGCAAATGGAAAAGGAAGTATAAAAATTAACTGTAGAAAGTAGCTTCTTAAAAGGAAAAATTGGGCAGATGGAAAAGGAGATACAAAAGTTAATTGAAGAAAACAATTTGATAAAGATTAGAATTGGGCAAGTAGAAACTAACGACTCAATGAGGCAGCAAGAATCAGTCAAACAAAATCTAAAGAATGAAAAGAAAGAAGAAAATGTAAAATATCTAATTGGAAAAACAACTGACCTGGAAAATAGATCCAGAAGAGAAAACTTAAGAATTATTGGCCTGCCAGAAACCCAAGATGGAGAAAAGAGCCTAGACAGTATCTTCTAGGAAATCATCAAAGAAAACTTCCCAGAAGTACAAGATTCAGAGGGCAAAATCGTCATTGAAAGAATCCACCATTCCTCTCCTGAAAGGGATCTCAAACTCAAAACCCCAAGAAATATAGTTGCCAAATTCCAGAGCTATCAAGTGAAGGAGAAAATATTACAAGCAGCCAGAAAGAAACAATTTAAATATCAAGGAGATACAATCAGGATTACACAGGACCTTGCAGCTTCTATTAAATTTAATTTCGATTAAAAGATCAAAAGAATTGGAACCCAATATTCCGTAAGGCAAAGGAGTTGGGACTACAACCAAGGATCAACTACCCAGCAAAGTTCAGCATAATATTTCAGGCAAGGAGAAAGTCATTCAACGAAGTAAGGGATTTCCAGAGTTTCCTGACCAAAACGCCAGAACTTAATAGACAATTCGATCTTCAAATGCAGGTCTCAAGAGAATCATGAAAAGGTAAACATTTGGAGGGGGGGGACAACTTGCTACTCAATTAGGGCAAATTGTTTACCGCCCTATGAGGGAAGATGATACCTGTTAATCTTGAGAACTGTGCATCTATTAAGAAATATAAAAGGGATATGTATGGGGGAACGGGTATAAAGTAAATGATATCATGATAAAAGATATGATTTAAGTATGAGAAGGGATTGTAATAGGAGGTGGGAAAAGGAGGAAGCAGAAAATGGCAAATTACATCACAAGAAGAAGTACAAAATCATATGTAGAGGGAAAGAGGGGAGGGAGATGAGCATTGTGTGAGAGGTACTCTCATCGGATTTGTTTAAAGGATGGAACAATAAACTTAAGTAGAAAATCCTAACTAGCTCTATAAGCAGTGGGAGAGGAAGGGGGAAGAAAGGGGAGGGAGGCTAAAAGAGAGGGAAGAAGCAATAGGAGTAAAGGGGAGTTAAAGAGAGGGGGGCTAAAAGAAGGAGGGGAAGGCGGCAAGAGGAGGTGGTGAAAAGTGAATACTATTGAGGAGGGGAAGGGAGACAGCAGAGCTAAAAGCACAAATGGTGCGAAAGAAGATGGAGGGAAATACACAGATTGTAATCCTAACTGTGAATGTGAATGGAATGAATTCTCCCATAAAACGGAGACGGATATCAGAATGGATTAAAAGCCATAATCCAACAATATGCTGCTTACAAGAAACACATTTGAAACGGGGGGATACACATAGGATAAAGGTTAAAGGATGGAGCAGAATATATTGTGCTTCAGCTGATGTAAGAAAGGCAGGAGTAGCAATCCTAATCTCAGACAAAGCAAAAGCAGAAATAGATCTAATCAAAAGGGATAAGGATGGAAACTATATCCTGCTAAAAGGCACCATAGACAATGAAGCAGTATCATTACTAAACATGTATGCTCCAAGTAGTATAGGATCCAGATACTTAGAGGAGAGCTTGAGGGAGTTGAAGAAAGAAATTGACAGCAAAACTGTGGGGGACCTCAACCTCCCTCTTTCTGAACTTGATAAATCTAACCTCAAAATAAACAAGAAACAGGTTAAGGAGGTAAATAAAACTCTAGATAAGGTAGATATGATAGATCTTTGGAGAAAATTGAATGGGAATGGAAAGGAATATACCTTTTTCTCAGCAGTACATGGAACATTTACAAAAATTGACCATGTACTAGGACATAAAAAATCTCAAAATCCAGTGCAGAAAGGCAGAGATAATCAGTGCATCCTTCTCAGATCATAATGCAATAAAAATTATATGTAATAAAAGGCCATGGAAAGATAAAGCAAAAATCAGTTGGAAACTAAATAATTTAATCCTAAAGAAGGAATGGGTTAAAGCAGAAATCATTGAAACAATCAACAACTTCATTCAAGAGAATGACAATAATGAGACAACCTACCAAATCTTATGGGATACTGCAAAAGCAGTTCTTTGGGGAAGTTTTATATCTTTGAATGCCTACATAAATAAAATCGAGAAAAAGGAGATCAATGACTTGGATATGCAGCTGAAATAGCTAGAAAAAGAACAAATTGAAAAACCCAAGAAAATACCAAATTAGAAATACTGAAAACCAAAGGAGAGATTAATAAAATTGAAATTAAGAAAACTATTGAATTAATAAATAAAACCAATAGCTGGTTTTATGAAAAAACTAATAAAATTGATAAACCTTTGGTCAATTTGATTAAAAAAAGAAAGAAGAAAATCATATTACTAATATTAAAAATGAAAGGGGTAAACTCACCTCCAATGAAGAGGAAATTAAAACAATAATTAGAAATTATTTTGCCCAACTTTATGCCCACAAATTCGATAATCTAAATGAGATGGATGAATATTTTAAAAAATACAAATTGCCCAGATTAACAGAAGAGGAAATTGAATACTTAAACAACCCCATCTTAGAAAAAGAAATTGAAGAAGCCATCAATGAACTCCCTAGGAAAAAATCTCCAGGACCAGATGGATTCACAAGTGAATTCTATCAAACCTTTAAAGTACAGTTAATTCCAATACTATATAGACTATTTGGGAAAATTGGGGAAGAAGGAGTACTCCCAAATTCTTTCTATGATACAAATATGGTTTTCATACCCAAGCCAGGAAGAGACAAAACAGAAAAAGAAAATTATAGACCAATTTCTCTAATGAATATAGATGCAAAAATTTTCAACAATATTTTAGCAAAACGAATACAGCATCTTATCAAGAGAATAATACATTATGATCAGGTAGGTTTCATACCAGGAATGCAGGGCTGGTTCAATGTTAGGAAAACTATTAGCATTATCAATCATATCAACAACAAAACCAACAAAAACCACATGATTATCTCAATTGATGCAGAAAAAGCTTTTGACAAAATACAACACCCATTCCTATTAAAAACACTGGAGAACATAGGAATAAAGGGAACTTTCCATAAAATAATAAGCAGTTATCTACCTAAAACCTTCAGCAAGCATTATATGCAATGGAGATAAGCTAGAGGCATTTCCAATAAGGTCAGGGGTGAAACAAGGATGCCCGTTATCACCATTATTATATATGGTACTAGAAGTGTTAGCGGTAGCAATTAGACAAGATAAAGAAATTGAAGGAATAAAAATAGCCAAAGAAGAAACTAAGTTATCACTCTTTGCAGATGATATGATGATATATTTAGAGAATCCCAGAGATTCAAGTAAAAAGCTACTTGAAATAATAAACAACTTTGGCAAAGTTGCAGGTTACAAAATAAACCCACACAAATCTTCTGCATTCCTATAAATTAGCAACAAAGTCCAACACGAAGAGATAGAAAGAGAAATCCCATTTAAAGCTAGAGAAGACACTATAAAATACTTAGGAGTTTACCTGCCAAAACAAACCCAGGGATTATATGAACAGTATTACAAGACACTTTTTGAACAGATAAAGTCAGATTTAAGTAAGTGGAAAAACACCAGTTGTTCATGGGTAGGCCGAGCTAATATAATAAAAATGACAATTTTACCTAAATTAATCTACTTATTTAGTGCCATACCAATTAAACTATCAGATAATTATTTTCTAGAGCTGGATAAAATAATATCAAAATTCATTTGAAAAAACAAAAGGTCCAGAATATCAAAGGGACTAATGAAAAGAAATGCTTGGGAAGGTGGCCTAGCGCTACCAGACCTCAAATTGTATTATAAAGCAGCAATTATCAAAACAACTTGGCATTGGCTAAGAAACAGAGGGGTAGACAAATGGAATAGGCTTGGCACTCAAGACACAGTTGGCAAGGAATATAGCAACCTCCTGTTTGATAAACCCAAAGATCCCAGCTTCTGGGATAAGAACTCATTGTTCGACAAAAATTGCTGGGAAAACTGGTTAACTGTGTGGTGGAAATTAGGCATAGACCCATGCCTGACACCGTACACAAGAATAAAGTCCAAATGGGTACATGATTTAGGTATAAAGATTGATACCATGAATAAATTGGAGAAGCAAGGAATAGTGTATTTATCAGATTTATGGAGAGGGGAAGAATTTTTTTCTAAAGAAATGATAGAAAGCATTATGAAATGCAAGATGGATAATTTTGATTACTTGAAACTGAAAAGTTTTTGCACAACCAAACCCAATGCAACTAAAATTCGGAGGGATGTAGTAAATTGGGAAAAACATTTTTATGGCTAAGCTCGGGGATAGAGGCCTTATTTCTAGAATATATAGAGAACTGACTCAAATATATAATCATACAAGTCATTCCCCCAATTGATAAATGGTCAAAGGATATGAACAAGCAATTTTCAGGGGAAGAAATCAAAGATATCTATAATCATATGAAAAAGTGCTCTAAATCACTCTTGATTAGAGAGATGCAAATCAAAACAACTCTGAGGTACCACATCACACCTATAAGATTGGCAAACATGACAGAACAAGAAAATGATAAATGCTGGAGAGGATGTGGGAGAGTTGGAACACTAATTCATTGTTGGTGGAGCTGTGAGATCATCCAACCCTTCTGGAGAACAGTTTGGAACTATGCCCAAAGGGCTACAAAAATGTGCATACCCTTTGACCCAGAAATATCACTACTAGGAGTGTATCCCCAAGAGATTATAAAAACGGGAAAGGGTCCCACGTGTCCAAAAATATTTATAGCAGCACTCTTTGTGGTAGCCAAAAACTGGAAGTCAAGGGGATGCCCATCAATTGGGGAATGGCTGAATAAATTATGGTATATGAAAGTAATGGAGTACTATTGTGCCATAAGAAATGATGAACAAGAAGACTTCAGGGAGGCCTGGAAGGACTTATATGATCTGATGCTGAGCGAAAGGAGCAGAACCAGGAGAACTTTGTGCACAACAACGACCACAGTGTGCGAGAGTTTTTTCTGGTAGACTTGGAACTTTGTAATAACACAAGAACTTACTGAGAAAAAAAAAATCCTAATGTCGGTTTTCTAAGGCAAAATGCCTTCCACACTCAGAGAAAGAAATGTGGAAGTCACTTGCAGTATGTAGCAGATCATGTTTGTGTGTGGGTGGGTTTAAGTGTATTATGTGTTGATTTGTTATATGATTTCTTCCATTTATTTTAGTTCGACTACATAGCATGAATATAGTGAAAATGTGCTCAATAGGAAAGTATATGTAGACCCTAAACAGAATTGTATGCTGTCATGGGGAGGGAGGGGGGTATTGGGGAAAGGGTGGGGGAGGGGAAATCTTAACTTTAAGGAAATGATTGTAAAACATTAAAAAAATAAAATACAAAAAAAAGAAAAACAAAGAAAAACAACAAAAAAAAAGAAACACATTTGAAACGGGGGGATACACATAGGATAAAGGTCAAAGGATGGAGCAGAATATATTGTACTTCAGCTGATGTAAGAAAGGCAAGAGTAGCAATCCTAATCTCAGACAAAGCAAAAGCAGAAATAGATCTAATCAAAAAGGATAAGGATGGAAACTATATCCTGCTAAAAGGCACCATAGACAATGAAGCAGTATCATTACTAAACATGTATGCTCCAAGTGGTATGTCATCCAGATACTTAGAGGAGAGATTGAGGGAGTTGAAGGAAGAAATTGACAGCATAACTATACTAGTGGGGGACCTCAACCTCCCTCTTTCTGAACTTGATAAATCTAACCTCAAAATAAACAAAAAAGAGGTTAGGAGGTAAATAAAACTCTAGATAAGATAGATATGATAGATATTTGGAGAAAATTGAATGGGAATAGAAAGGAATATACCTTTTTCTCAGCAGTACATGGAACATTTACAAAAATTGACCATGTACTAGGACATAAAAAAATCTCAAAATCCAGTGCAGAAAGGCAGAGATAATCAGTGCATCCTTCTCAGATCATAATGCAATAAAAATTATATGTAATAAAAGGCCATGGAAAGATAAAGCAAAAATTAATTGGAAATTAAATAATTTAATCCTAAAGAAGAAATGGGTTAAAGAAGAAATCATAGAAACAAACAACAACTTCATTCAAGAGAATGAGAATAATGAGACAACCTACCAAATCTTATGGGATACTGCAAAAGCAGTTCTTAGGGGAAGTTTTATATCTTTGAATGCCTACATAAATAAAATCGAGAAAGAGGAGATCAATGACTTGGGTATGCAGCTGAAAAAGCTAGAAAAAGAACAAATTGAAAATCCCCAAGAAAATACCAAGTTAGAAATACTGAAAACCAAAGGAGAGATTAATAAAATTGAAATTAAGAAAACTATCGAATTAATAAATAAAACCAATAGCTGGTTTTATGAAAAAACTAATAAAATTGATAAACCTTTGGTCAATTTGATTAAAAAAAGAAAGAAGAAAATCATATTACTAATATTAAAAATGAAAGGGGTGAACTCACCTCCAATGAAGAGGAAATTAAAACAATAATTAGAAATTATTTTGCCCAACTTTATGCCCACAAATTCGATAATCTAAATGAGATGGATGAATATTTTAAAAAATACAAATTGCCCAGATTAACAGAAGAGGAAATTGAATACTTAAACAACCCCATCTCAGAAAAAGAAATTGAACAAGCCATCAATGAACTCCCTAGGAAAAAATCTCCAGGACCAGATGGATTCACAAGTGAATTCTATCAAACCTTTAAAGAACAGTTAATTCCAATACTATATACACTATTTGGGAAAATTGGGGAAAAAGAGTCCTCCCAAATTCTTTTCTATGATACAAATATGGTTTTGATACCCAAACCAGGAAGAGACAAAACAGAAAAAGAATCGAATTATAGACCAATTTCTCTAATGAATATAGATGCAAAAATTTTCAACAATATTTTAGCAAAACGAATACAGCATCTTATCAAGAGAATAATACATTATGATCAGGTAGGTTTCATACCAGGAATGCAGGGCTGGTTCAATATTAGGAAAACTATTAGCATTATTGATCATATTGACAACAAAACTAACAAAAACCACATGATTATCTCAATAGATACAGAAAAAGCTTTCGACAAAATACAACATCCATTCCTATTAAAAACACTAGAGAACATAGGAATAAAGGGAACTTTCCATAAAATAATAAGCAGTATCTACCTAAAACCTTCAGCAAGCATTATATGCAATGCAGATAAGCTAGATGCATTTCCAATAAGGTCAGGGGTGAAACAAGGATGCCCATTACCATGATGTGGTAAATCTGCTGCAGTTTCTTGGAGCCACAGGTGAATGTTGGGTGGGACAGGTGGATAGAAAAGGTGGAAAAAGTTCCAAAGAGGACTCAGCAGCCATCACAGGAAAGATATCGGTCCTCCTTGAACACACCCTACACACTATTAACTAGTAAGTAATAAATAAAGCAACAAATTCTTATAATCTCTCTGTTTTGACTGCACAGGGAAACATATTCTATGCCACTTTCTGGATCATTTTTTAATGTGATGTCTTCCCCAATTAGAATGCAATCTTGAAGCCAAGGACTACCTTGATTATTTTTCGATGTCTCCTTAGTGCTTAGGATATCTCCAGTTCTTGGCATAAAGTTACCATTTATTAAACCACCTATCATATCTCTATATCTATCTGTCTCTATCTATGTCTCTCTTTCTCATTCTCTCTCCAGCATACCTATTTTTTCATAGGACATGTCCACATTAATGAAAAACTGTGAAGTCAGAGTGGCACTTAAACTTGAAAGTTCTGTGCTTTTGTATGCTAGTGAGATTGCCAGGTCATTTGGCCAGTGAAACACATTCTAATGTTTCTAGATCAATGAACTTTGGTGCTCTATCATGTTAGAAATGACCCAGCAGAGGGGTAGAGCCAAGATGGCAGAATAAGAGCAACTTTTCACCTAAGATCATGGACAAACTCCTTCAGATACCTCTAAAAAGAGAATGTAACTAAATTTTGGAGGTGCAGCATCCAAAAGGAGTCAGAATGTGGCAGATTCACAGACCAGGACAGACTGGAAGGTCAGTGGGAAGGATCTTTTCCACGGGGGTGGAGAAGCACCTCCCAGCTGTGGCAGGGCAGATCAGAAAAGCCATGGGGTGGTCTGAGGTAGCCACAGCACAACAGAGTGGCAACCAAGGGTGGGAGACCAGCAGAGCTGATCAGGTGAATGCCACTGAGTCCCAGGTATCAGCAGCAGCTGCTACTGAGACTATCAGCCCGCAGATTAAACATCTGTAAGTAACCTATTTGAACTTCCAGGAGCCAAAATGGTGGAGTAATTGGCAGCTACTCTCTCCCACTCCCCTTCTTGACCTTGAAAGAACCATAAAATATTTCCCCAGAAAAATCCTGGAAGAGTGGAATAAGCAGAAGGGGTCAAAGAGTCTCATAGCACATGAGCCTAGGAAAATCACTAAGGAGTTTTCCTCTTACTGTGATTGAGGACCAGAGCTGTCCCAGACAGCTCCACCTCAATGAACAAGAGGAAATCCAGAGCTACATAGGGTGTAGCCTAGTAACCGCCAACACTGGGAGCCCAGGCTTGCCTCAGTGCTCCAGGGGAAACGGGAAAACACTAGGGCAGCCAGCATCACCAACCCCTGAGCTTTCCATGCTTTAGCTCAGCTGAGGAGCTCTTCTTTGACCAGACCAACCCTCCCCCACACAAGCTCCAGGGCTAATCTGGGGAAACATAAAACAAACGCACAAAAAAGAAAGAATTCACCTGGCATCAGATTTCTCACACCAACCAGCTCAGCACCAGGTTCCTTAGCTTCTATCTGAAAGAATCAGAGGCCACAGTAAAGTGTCATCATCAAGAGTAAGAAGCAAAGCAATGAGGAAAAGACTATAGAATCTTTCTATGGGGACAAGTACCAAAACATGAAAAACAAAGAGGTCAGTATTGATACTGTACCCCCATCTGAAACTTCAGAAGGGACTATGAACTGCTCATATGCACAAAGAGCACTCTTGGAAAAACTGAAGAAGGAAATAGAAGAAAAACTGGGCAATGATTTTAAAAGAATGAAAAAAAGAATTCACTGAAGAGAACAGTTCTCTAAAAAAGGAAAATTGAACAAATGGTAAAGGAAGTACAAAAACTTACTGCAGAAATTAACTCCTTAAAAGGAATAATTAGACAGATGGAAAAGGAGATGCAAAAGTTAACTGAAGAAAACAATTTGATAAAAATTAAAATTGGGCAAGTAGAAGCTAATGACTCTATGAGACACCAAGAATCAATCAAACAAAATGTAAAGAATGAAAAGATAGAAGAAAATGTAAAATACCTAATTGGAAAAACAACTGGAAAATAGATCCAGGAGATAAAATTTAAGAATTATTGGCCTACTAGAAAGCCAAGATGAAAAAACAATCCTGGACAATATCTTCCAAAAAATCATCAAGGAAAACTACTCAGAAAAGATACATTGCAAGGACAAAATAGTCATGGAAAGAATCAATTGTTCACCTCCCAAAAGCAATCCCAAATTGAAGACACAATGGAACATTGTTACCAAATTCCAGAACTATCAAGTGAAGGAGAAAATACTACAGGCAACTAGAAAGAAATCATTCAAATTTTTAGGACCTACAGTTAGGATCACACAAGACCTTGAAGCTTCTACATTAAAAGAGTGAAGGAATTGGAATATAAAATTCTGTAAAGTAAGGGAGCTGGGACTACAACCAAGGATCAATTCAGCATAATATTTCAGGCAAGGAGATGAACATTAAATGAAATAAGGGATTTCCAGACCTTGCTGATAAAAAGCCAGAACTCAGTAGAAAATTTGGTCTTCAATCCTAAGTCTTAAGAGAGTCATAAAAGTTAAACAAGGGAAAAGAAAAACTTGTTACTCAATTTGGGCAAACAGTTTGCCTCTCTATCAGGGAAAAGGATACTTGTTAATGTTGAGAATTGTATATCTATTATGAAATATAAAAGGGATACATGTAGATAGAGGGAATGAGTATAAAGTAAATTATGGGATGATAAAAATATGATCTGAGCATATGAAGGGACTGTAACAGGAGATGTGAAAAAGAGGAAGCAGAAAATGATAAATTGCAACACAGGAAGAAGTACAAAATTATAATACGGGAGAGGGAAAGAGGGGAAGGAGAAGAGCATTGTTTGAGAGGTATTCTCATCTGATTTGGTTTAAGAGGGAACAATAAACTTAAGTATATAAATATAACTAGTTCTATAAGGAGTAGCAGGGGAAGGGGGAAAGAAAAGGGAGCAGAGGCTAAAAGGGAGGGAACAAGTAATAAGGGTAAAGGGGAGTAAAAGGGAGTGGGGCTGAAAGAAGAAAAGGAAGATTGAGGGAGGTGATTGTCAAAAATTAAAACTCTATTGCGGAGAAAAAGGGAGAAGGGAGCACTAAAAGTAGAAATGGTGGGAGCGAGGGTGGAGGGAAAGGCATATATAGTAATCATAATTGTGAATGTGAATGAGATGAACTCTCCCATAAAACAGACATGGATAGCAGAATGGATGAAAAGTCATAATCCTACAATAGGTTGTTTACAAGAAATACATTTAAAGCAGGGGGAAACACACAAGGTAAAGGTAAATAGTTGCAGCAGAATATATTGCATTTCAGGTGATGTAAGAAAAGCAGGGGTAGCAATCCCAATTTCAAACCAAAAACAGAAATACGTCTAATCTAAATGGATAAGGAAGGAAACTATATACTGCTAAAAGGCACCATAGAAAACGAAGTAATATCATTATTAAACATATATGCACCAAGTGATATAGCATCCAAATTCTTAGAGGAGAAATTAAAAGACTTGCAAGAAGAACTAGTAAGGTACCTCAACCTCTCCCTCCCTGAACTTGATAAATCTAACCTTAAAATAAACAAGAAAGAAGTTAAGGAGCTGAATAAAACTGGATAAGTCGATATGATAGATCTCTGGAGAAGATTGAATGGTTATAGAAATTATAGAAATATACCTTTCTCTCAGCAATACATGGCACATATATCAAAACTGACCATTTACTACAACATAAAAACCTCACAGTCTGAAGAAGAGATAGTTAATGCATCCTTCTAAGATCATAGTGTAATAAAAATTATATATAATAAAAGGCCAAGGAAGGATAGATCAAAATTAATTGGAAATTAATAATCTAATGCTAAAAAAGGAGTGTGTCAAAAAACAAATCATAGACACAATCAACAACTTCATTCAAAAGAATGATAACAATGAAACAACCTACCAAATCTTAGAGGATACTGCTAAAGCAGGTCTTAGGGGAAGATTTATATCTTTGAATGCCTACATAAATAAAATAGAGAAAGAAGAGATCAATGAATTGTACATACAGCTGAAAAAGTTAGAAAAAGAACAAATTGAAAATCCTCAAGTAAATACCAAATAATAAATATGGGAAACCAAAAGAGAGATTAATAACATTAAAATTAAGAAAACTATTGAAGTAATAAATAAAACTAAGAGTTGGATTTATGAAAAAAATATAATTGATAAACCTTTGTCATTTTGATTAAAAATAAAACGAAGATGAAAACCAGATCACCAATATCAAAAATGAAAAGGATGAACTCAACTCCAATGAGGAGGAAATTAAAACAATGCTAAAAAATTACTTTGCCCAACTGTATGCCCATAAATTCTACAAACTAAATGAGATGGAGAATTATTTTTCAAAGATATAAATGGCTCAGACTAACAGAAGAGAAAGTTGAATACTAACCCCATCTCAGAAAAAGAAATTGAACAAGCCATCAATGAACTCCCTAGGAAAAAATCTCTTGAGTGAAATGGATTTACATGTGCATTCTATCAAACATTTAAAGAACAGTTAATTCCAATACTATATACACTGTTTGGGAAAATTAGGGAAGAAGGAGTCCTCCAAAATTCTTTTTATGACACAAATATGGTTTTGATACCTAAACCAGGAAGAGTCAAAAGAGAGAAAGAAAATTATAGACCAATTTCTCCAATGAATATAGGTGCAAAATTTTTTAGTAAGATTTTAACAAAAAGAATACAGCAACTTATCACAAGAATAATACATTATGTTGAGGTACTATTCATACCCAGAATGCAAGGCTGGTTCAATATTAGGAAAAACTATTAGCATTATTGATCATATTAACAACAAAACTAACAGAAACCACATGACTATCTCAGTAGATGCAGTAAAAGCTTTTGACAAAATACAACACCCATTCTTATTAAAAACACTGAAGGATATAGGAATCAATGGAATTTTCCATAAAATAATAAGCATTGTCTACCTAAAACCTTCAGCAAGCATTATATGCAATGGAAATAAGCTAGATGAATTTCCAATAAGATCAGAGGTGAAACAAGTATGTCCGTGATCACCAATATTATTCAATATGGTACTAGAAATGCTACCTGTAGGAATTAGAGAAGACAAAGAAATTGAAGTAATCAGAGTAGGCAAAGAAGAAGCTGTTATTTCTCTTTGTAGATGATATGATGACATACTTAGAGAATTCCAGAGATTCAAGTAAAAAACTACTTGAAATAATAAACAACTTTGGCAAAGTTGCAGGTTGCAAAATAAACCCACACAAATCTTCTACATTTCTATCTATTACTAACAAAACGCACAGCAAGAAATAGAAAGAGAAATTCCATTTAAAGCCAGGGTAGACACCATAAAATATCTGGGAGTCTACCTGCCAAAACAAACACAAGGATTATATGAACACAATTACAAGACACTTTTCGCACAACTAAAGTCAGATCTAAGTAAATGGAAAAACATCAGTTGCTTGTGGATAGACATAGCCAATATAATAAAAATTACAGTTCTACATAACTTAATTTACTTACTTAGTGCCATACCAATCAACCTATCAGACAATTATTTTCTAGAACTGGAAAAAATAATATCAAAATTCTTCTGGAAGAATAAAGGTCCAGAACGTCAAGGGAACTAATGAAAAGTAATACTAGGGAAGGTGGCCAAACTCTACCAGATCTCAAATTTTAATATAAAGCAGCAATTATCAAAACCATTTGGTACTGGCTAAGAAACAGTAATGTAGGCCAGTATAATATGCTAAGTACTCAAGACATAGTAGGGAATGAATATAGCAATCTATTGTTTGATAAATTGTAGGACCTCAGCTTCTGGGATAAGAACTTGTTGTTCAACAAAAAATGCAGGGAAAATTGGATGTGTGGTGGAAACCGGGCATAGCCCAATGTCTGACACTCTACACCAGAATAAAGTCCAAATGGATACATGGTCTTGGTATAAAGATTGACACAAATTAGTAGAGCTAGGAATAGTGTATTTGTCAGATTTTTGGAAAGGGGAATAATTTTTGCCTGAAGAAGAGACAGAAAGCATTATGAAGTGTACAATGGGTAATTTTGATTACATAAAACTGGAAAAGTTTTGCACAACTAAACCCAAGGCAACCAAGATTAGGAGAGAAACAGAAACCTGGAAAATAATTTTTCACAGCCAGTGTCTGTGATAAAGGCCTCATTTCTACAATATATGGAGAACTGATTCAAATATACAAGAATACAAGTCATTCCCCAGTTGATAAATCATCAAAGATTATGAATAGCCATTTTTGAGAGGAAGAAATTAAAGCTATCTATAGTCATATGAAAAAAAAATGCTCTACATTACTATTGTTTAGAGAGGTGCAAATCTAAACAACTCTTAGATACCACATCACATCTATCAGATTGGCTAACATAACAAAACAGGAAGGTGATAAATGTTGGAGAAGATGTGGGAGAGTTGAAACATTAATTTACTATTGGTGAAGCTGTGGGCTGATCTAAATATTCTGGAGGGCAATTTTGAACTATGCCCAAAAGACTACAAATATATGCATACCTTTTGACCTAGCAATACCAATTCTAGGACTGTATCCTGAAGAGATCATAAAAATTGGAAAGGGTTCCACATGTACAAAAATATTTATAGCAGCATTCTTTGTGATGCCCCAAAACTGGAAATCAAAGGGATGTGCATCAATTGGGAATGACTGAATAAATTATGATATATGAATGTGGTGGAATACTAGTGTGCTATAAGAAATGATGAACAGGAAGACTTCAGAGAGGCCTGGAAATGCTTATATGATCTGATGCTGAACAAAAGGAGCAGAACCAGGAGAACTTTTACACAGCAACAACCACAGTGTGTGAGGATTTTGTCTGGTGGACTTAGAACTTCATTGCAATGCAATCATTTGAAAAATTCCCAATGGTCTTTTAAGGCAAAATACCTTCCTTATTTGGAGAAATAACTATAGAATTCAATTGCAAAATGTAGCAGAAAATATGCTTCGGTATTACTTTTTGGTTTGTTATATGATTTCTCTCATTCATTTTAACTTTTCTGTACAACATGAGTAGGGTTAAAATATATTTAACAGGAATGTATGTGTCTCAGAGAGTGGGGGGATGAATGGGAGTAAAGAGGGGCAGTAAGGGAAAAAAATCTAATTTACATGGTAGTGATAGTAGAACACTGAAAATAAATTTAAAAAATAAAAAAAAGAAATGAACCAGCAATATTATGTGATTCCCATATGGCTTGATTTTGTTCCTGTTACACAACATAATAATCACACACACACACACACAAGAAATTCATCCTGTACCATAGGAATTGTTCCATTTCTTGTATTATGGTAAGCCAAGCCATTATCTAATGCAAATTCTACTCATCCTTCTTAATTTTCTCCTCATAATATATTGGTAATATTATCAGGAAACAGAATTTTGAAAAAAAATGAGATAATTTTGTAGCTTTGTAAATATTTCAGTTATGCACACAACGAAGATAATTTTATGCACAAATCTCTTGTTTTTGAAGCTCCTTGATCTTTTCTTTTTAATTTTAAAGTAATTCTCATCATATGAAATGTTTTACATATTCACAGCCTTCGTAACTCATAAAAATCCACTACTATTAAAATTAATCTATTTCATCTTTGTCATTTGGCAAATATATCCAACCTCACAATAAAGCATTTGGAGGCTACAACTGTGTGCAATAATCCAGAAGGCGTGTGATGGTGGAAGAGTAAAGTAAGACTGTCACAAATGTTGTCTTAGATAGTTTGTGTCTCTCAGTTTGTAGGACAATAAAACATTGCTTTTCTTGACTGTTAATCATATCATTGACTCATAGTTATCTTATAATCTACTAAATGCCATCAAACACACTCATACACACCTACATGTATACACACATTTAAAAAAATCCAATTTCTATTCACATCTTACTAAAGTTACATTTATTCCTATATAATTATGCATTATTGGAAATGACAAATATGATGTGAATATTTATAAGTAGGGTGGCTATGTGGTGTAGTAGATAGAACACCCTGTCTGAAGTCAGGAAGACTTGAGTTCAAATCTAGCTTCAGACACTTACTAGTTGTAGCACTCTGGGCAAGTCACTCAACCCTGTTTGACTCAGTTTCCTTATATGTAAAATGAACTGGAGAAGGAAATGGTGAACCACTCTCATATCTTTGCCAAGAAAATGCAAAATGAGTCACAAAGACTATGACATGACTGAAATGACTAAACAATAAAAATTGTTTATAAATATGTCTTTGTATGTATATGTAGCATAGCTGTGTGTATGTGTGTATGGTATTTATGTAAGTATATATGCATGTATATTTTATGAAACTCAACATTAACAACAATTTTATAAATCAAAATTCAATGTTTTTTTTTTCTATTTGACCCATTCCTTTCTCCCATAAGGAGTATGTATGTCTTTTTAAATACAAAAAGCTTTTCACTTTAATGTAATAAATATAATCTCTTCTGTTTCTTATAATTATCTTTCCCTTTTATGGCTAAGAATAGATCTCAGATTATAGTAGTGAGAAATATATGATATGCTTTTCTTCTATTACTTAGTAGTATGATCTTTTATAGTACACTTACATATCCATTTAGAATGTAGCGTGGAAGATGGTATAAAGTGTTGGTATAAGTTTAATGTCTTCCAGATGGTTTTTCGGTTTTCTCAGAAATTAAAAAACAAATAGTTCTCCCCTAAATAATTTATGATTTTTGGTTAGAGTGTAATCATTTTTTATTTTCCTTTATCTAGTCTTTTCTATTATTAATAACAGATGGTTTTAATCATTGTTGTTTTATACTATTTCACATCTGAGGTCTGAAAGTGAAATTCTACCTTCATCTCAAACTCTTTTCACCATCTTCTTTAGTATTTTTGTTCTTTGGTTTTACTTTATGAATTTAGTTATAATTCTATACATTTCTGTAAAGTATCCTTTTTCATAGTTTAATTAGTACACATTTAAAGTCTAAAATAAATTTGATGACATTCTATTTTTTATAATGCATATCCCAGCCATAAGCAATAAATATTACTGTAGCTATACAAGTTTTTCTTTATTTCATCAAGGATTATTTTGTAATCAAATCTATGAATATTTTGTATTCTTTTGTAGTTTTGTCTCTAAATAGTTTATTCATATTATAGTTATTTGGAAATGGAGTTCACTTTTTTACTGCATTTTGATATTTTAAGATTTTTAATATTGATTGTAGTTAATTTTTTAAAGATTTATTTTGCAGACCAGAACTTCACTGAAGATATTATGTTGATTGATATCTTTTCTGATTCCCTAGGGATTTCAAAGCAATCCATCAAATAATCAGCAAATGGAGATTTATTTCCTTGTTATTTATCTTTTTGTAACTGTTTTTTTATATTGTGCCATTATTAATTTTTTTATATTGCAAGCGTTTTCAGAATCATATAAGAGTAGAGAGTATGGGCCTTTTTATTTTTGTTCATTTGTTTCAGTCATGTCTCACTCTTCGTGACCCCATTTTGGGTTTTCTTGGGAAAGATGCTGGAGCACTTTACCGCTTCTTACTCCAGCTCATTTTACATATGAGAAGTTCAGAGAAATAAGTTAAAGTGACTTACCCAGCGTCACATAGATATAAATATCTGAGGCCAGATTTGAACTCATCAAATGAATTTTCCTGATTTCAAGCCGAACACTCCATCCTCTATGCCAATTATGTGCCCTGTCCTTGCTTCAGTTATGTATTTATTGGACAAGTACATGAGATGCTGTAATGCCGATCAAGGAGCCACAGCTGAGGACTGCTGCTATGAATTATTTCAAGTGTCTAATCACATAGTATAAAGAACTCTCTATTTATTCAGCAATAAACTAAATGTTGTTCAGTAAAGTAAAGTATAACATTCATGGCAACATTCTTAATCAATCCACAGTGTCCAAGTAAAGTCTTCTCTCATCTAGACTCAAGGCTGACATTCAAACTCCGTGACTCTTCCTCTGTGGACTCTTGCTCCCAATCCCTCCCAGTTCTTGCCTGAGGTAATATACAGGCAGCTCTTTGCTCCTGCTCCTTGTTTCACTCCAAATTCTTCTCTGTTTCTAATAAAATAAAGTTTAACCAGGCTATAAAGATATTTATGAACTTACCAGCACCATCATCTCAATCTACTCATAAACACCAATAGAGAGGGGCCTTCTGTCTGAGAAATTAACACAGACCAATACACAGGACTTCTGTCTGAGAAATCAGCACAGACTAACATACAGGATACACACACACACACACACATAGATATGTATGTATGTATGTATATGTATATACACACACATACACACATATGTAAATATTTGTGTGTATCTATATCTATTTAGTTATATAGATATGCGTATGTATATATATATATATGTATATGTATGTATGTATTGGTCAGGCAGTTGGATCTGTCTCTTGATCTGTGATGTTATGTATCGCTTATGGTCAGACAGTTGAAAGCCCTGTCTCTTGGTGTTTATTTCTCTGTTTATGTTTTCTCTGAAGTTCAAGGTGCTGACTTGTCCCCCTGAACTAAGTGAATGATACATGTGCTTGATCAAAGTAGATTGTTGACCTCTCAAAAGTTACTTTTCTTTTAGAAAAGCAAATCTATGAACCTTGTATAGCAGGCCCTCCTGTGCTTGCCAGCATCCTAGTTATTACATTAGCCCACTCATGATTGCTTCTCTCTCAGCTCTGCTTCTGACTGCTCCCTCTACTATATATATATATATATATATATATATACACACATATATACACATATATACATATATGTATGTGTGTGTACTGTTTCTATTCAATCTTCATTGATTCAATCAAAGGCAAGACTTAAACAAAGGCATCTGATTGGCTAAACTCAAACAGCAAAAGATTCCACTTTGCTTGCCATTAAAAATGTTTGTTTAGGGCGGAGCCAAGATGGCGGAGTAGAAGGATGCACGTTTACCAGCTCCGAATCCAAAGCCCATAGAATTAATGTAAAAAGGAGTCCCCCATAACTTCTGGGTCAATACAAGGTGTGCAGAAATGGAGTGGAAGAGATTTCCGTTCCAGGGAGCCCTGGAGACCCATCCCCAGGGTCCGTCGCACCCCACCCCCAACGCTGCCCTGACCGTGGCCCAGAGACGGAAGCTCTGGCAGCTGGGAAAGTCCCTCCGCCCACAGAAGCTACAGGTCAGTGAGAGAGAAGGCCAGGCTGGAGGAGAGGGGGAGCAGGGCATCTCCGTGACTCAGGCCCCCTCGGGAGGAAGAGGCGGTGGCAGAGACGGGGGCAGGAAGCAGCGGAAGCAGAGGTGTGGGCGGCGGCTGAGGCGGCAGCGGACCGGGACTCAGGAATCCCCCAGCAGCAGGCAGGATCTTCATTAAGGAAGATTCCTGCATAAAACCCGAGGGAGCTGAGCCTGGGAGACGGCCCTGCCCCCACCCCGCTCTATTACTGAAGGCTTCTGCTTAAAGCCCCCAAGGGAACTGAGCCTGGGAGGCGGGTCCCCCCACCCCGCCCCCACCCGCTCCATTCCTGAAAGTCTCTATGTAAAGCCCCTGAGGGATCTGAGCCTGGGAGGCGGCCCTGCCCCGACCCAAGCACCTGAACTAAAGCTCACTGATTGACAGCCAGCAGGAGGAAAGCCCATTTAAATCTCAGAGGCCAAGCACTAGCTGGGTGGATCCAGGCGGGGTGGAAAGGAATCTCAGAAGTCAAGTAACTGGCTGGGAAAATGCCCAGAAAACGGAAGAAAAATAAGACTTTAGAGAGTTTTTTCCAACAAATGCAAACGATCCCGACCTTCGGATCAGATGACGAGGACGTATCCTTGCCATCAGGGAAAGACGTGGAGGGCAGGGCCTCAGTACCCCAGACACCCCAGGGGGGTGGCAGGTGGGCTCACGCCCTGGAAGAGCTCAAAAAGGATTTTGAAAAGCAAGTTAGAAAGGTGGAGGAAAAACTGGGAAGAGAAATGTCAGAGATGCAAGAAAAGTATGAAAAACGGGTCAATACCTTGGTAAAGGAGACCCAAAAAAATGCTGAGGAAATTAACACCTTGAAAAATAGGCTCACTCAATTGGCAAAGGAGGTTCAAAAAGCCAATGAGGAGAAGAATGTTTTCAAAAGCAGAATGAGCCAAATGGAAAAAGAGGCTCAAAAGCTCACTGAATTTAATAGTTCTCTCAAAATTAGAATGGAACAGATGGAGTCTAATGACTTTATGAGAAACCAAGAAATCACCAAACAAAACCAAAAGAACGAAAAAATGGAAGAGAATGTGAAATATCTCATGGGAAAAACAACTGACCTGGAAAATAGATCCAGGAGAGACAATTTAAAAATTATGGGACTACCTGAAACTCATGATTAAAAAAAGAGCCTAGACATCATCTTGCATGAAATTATCAAGGAAAACTGCCCTGACATTCTAGAGCCAGAGGGCAAAATAAGTATTGAAAGAATCCATCAATCACCACCTGAAAGAGATCCAAAAAGAGAAACTCCTAGGAACGTTGTGGCCAAATTCCAGAACTCCCAGCTCAAGGAAAAAATCTTGCAAGCAGCTAGAAAGAAACAATTCCAGTACTGTGGAAATACAATCAGGATAACCCAAGATCTAGCAGCTGCTACATTAAGGGATCGAAGGGCGTGGAATAGGATATTCCACAAGGCAAAGGAACTAGGACTCAAACCAAGAATCACCTACCCAGCTAAACTGAGTATAATACTTCAAGGGAAAATATGGTCTTTCAATGAAACAGAGGACTTTCAAGCATTCTTAATGAAAAGACCAGAGCTGAAAAGAAAATTTGACTTTCAAACACAAGAATGAGAAGAACCATGAAAAAGGAAACAGCAAAGAGAAGTCTTAAGGGACTTACCAGAAGTGAACTGTTTACATTCATACAGGGAAAGACAATATTTCTAACTCTTAAAACTTTTTAGTATCTGGGTAGTTGGTGGGATCACACATACACATGTACATGCATGCACACACATACACACATGCACACACATACAGAGATAGAGAGCACAGATTGAACTGAATAGGTTGGGACCATACCTTAAAAGAAACTAAGGTAAATGGTGAGAGAGAAATGTAGGGGGAGGAAAGAGAGGGAAAGGGAAGGGGGTAACTATATGTCACTTAAGAGGCAGGTAGGAGTTTTTCTTAGTGGAGGGATAAAGAGGAGAGTTGAGAAAATAAAAAACAATAAGTTTACCCTCATCACATTTGACTAAACGAAGGAGTGAAATGCACACTCATTTTGGTATGAAAACCTATCTTACAGTATAAGAAAGTGGGGGAGAAGGAGATATTGCAAGGGGGGGGATGATGGAGGGGAGGGCAAAGCGAGGAGGGAGCAATTTGAAGTCAACACTTGGGGAGGGACAGGATCAAGAGACAGAAGAGAAACAATGAGGGGCAGGTTAGGAGGGATGGTAATCCAGTTAGTCTTACACAACACGACTATCAGGGAGGTCATTTGCAAAACCACACAGATATGGCCTATATTGAATTGCCTGCCGTCCCAAAGGGAATGGGTGGGGAGGGAGGGATGGGGAGAATTTGGAACTCAAAGTTTTAGGAACAACTGTTTAGTATTGTTGTTGCAACTAGGAAAGAAGACATACAGTTAATGAGGAATAGAAAGTCATCTGGCCCTACAGGAGAAAAGAGAAGATGGAGACAAGAGAAGGGAGGGATGACAGAGGAGAGGGCAGATTGGAGATAGGGAAAATTAGATTGCTTGGGGTATTGGGGTGGGGGGAGGGGATAAAAGGGGAGAAAATTTTGGAACCCAAAAATTTGTGAAAATGAATGTAAAAAATTAAATAAATAAATAAATTTGAAAAAAAAATGTTTGCTTAAATTTTAGATTGGTAATTTTAATGCCAAAATGTTGCATGATTTTTCATATAAATTGTGTTATCCTTGCTCAAATACCTTTTCCACATTACCGAATGAATCACTTGGTCGATGACTTTTTTTTACATGATTATTTATGTTGATTGTTTTCTTAATGTCAAAGCATTCTTGCATCTGTGAATCCATGGCCTACGTCTAGCAGTCTTGATGAATCATTTTTTAGATAAATCACTTTAGTCTGTTTGAAAGAATTTTACTTAAATTTTTTAAATTGATCTCTATTGAAGATACTGGTCTATCATTCTCCTATGCTTTATATTTCCTTAGTTTGGGTATTGGAATTTTATTTGCCTCATAAAAAGGAATCTTGTAAGATGATTTCCTTAATAGTTGTTTTTTTAGAATAATTTGTGAAGTATGGGTTTTAGCAGTTTCATAGAATTCTCCCATGTATCATAAATAGACAGATTTAGTGCTTAGAAATTAGCATTTTTAGCAGTCCCAGTGCTGGGCCTCGAGTCAGAAAGATTCTTTTTTTGTAAAATAAGCTGAAAGATGCAAACCACTCTACTGTCTTTGCCAAGAAAACTCCAAAGGGATCATGAATAGTCAGAAATAATTTAACAAAATGACTAAAGTATAAAATAAGTATTTTACCTTGAATTTCTCCAGTAATTTGTTCAGATCTATATCTTTTTGTGGATTATTTTGTAAAATTATCCAAAGCTAAGAAAGGGAAGTTAAAGCTCCTGACACTATTATTTTACAATCTATGCTTCCTTGTATCTCAGTTAATGCATCATTTATATATTTAAATGTGAATTTACATGAAAGTGATGAAGATATTTCGAGAATATGAGTTTAGCATGACTACTGCCTTGTTTTCTGTAGTTTATTTCCTTGTTTTTCTTGTTTATACCTTTGTATCTGTTGAAGTTTTCTTATTTTTTTGTCTTACAGCATTATTGACCCACCTACTTTTTGCTTTCATTTGATTCATAATGGATTTTATCTAACTCCTCATTCTTATTCTTCCTAAAAAACTTTATATCACATAAGCAGCAATTTTGGGGGGTTGTTTTCTTATTCAGTTAGTTAGTTTAAAAAATAGTGGATGGTTTAATCCATTTATGTTTAATGTTGTGAGAATTATCTTTATATTTTCCTCTATTGCTTCAAATATGGCTTTTTTTCAAAATTAGTATTTTTTTTTTTATAAATAAAGTTCTAAGTCTCTTCAGTTATTTTTAGCTTAATCTATTTTGAGGTCACCCTATTCCCACTGGTTTTCCTCCCCCTCATTCTCAAGTCCTCATTCCCCATTGTTTATTCCTTTTCTCTTGTTTTGAAGTTTTGCTTGTTTGTTCATTTTTCCTAGTTTGTTCTATTTGTCCCCCTTACTTTCCCTTTCAATTTTATCAGTTTTGTTCAAATTAAAATCTCTGTCCATCCTCTCCTTCGAAGAAACTAGTATGATAGTCCCTGTTCTCCAGGATCTCACAGTTTGCTTATCTGTAAAATTTAAGACATTAAATTGTAGACAGTCTTTCCAGTTGTAAATCTATGACACTAATTCAATTCGTTAGTATTTCTAAAAGGAAATCTTGCTCTCTTGGTCAAAAATAGGGAAAGTCACCTTAACTTTCATATAAATCAGAAGCTCAGGATTTTTTAAAAAGGCTTATTTACACATTGGAAAGGATGGAATTTGAAGAGTATAGTTTTCTCAGGTTGTAGAACCTCATACTCGAAACTAAATTGGATAATTTATCTTAGAAGGGTCAAGAAATCTTGTAAGTTTGTTGGACAAGATATTTTTCAAAATCTTATTTTTATTAATAGCTTTTGTTTTCCATTTCACTTTTATGAACATATTCCTCCCCCTCACACCTGATCCGCAAGTTGTTTCTTGTAATAAACACTTAAAAAAAAAACCAAGCACTTCAGTTTGAACAAAATATCTATTGTTTTTGACAGTAGAGGTTATATATTATGTCAATGTGCATCCTCCTCTTCAGTGACTAAGGTCACATTTTCTCAAATTTTCTCTGAAGCTAAAACCACTCATTATAATTATGCATCTTTCAATTTTGTTTGTTAGTGGTTGTTGTTTCTGACCAATCAAAAATCTATCTTAAAGGAACATAACAAAGATCCACGAAAATCAAAAGGCTGCTTTTGAAGACATGAAATGACAAAGGGGAAGGGATAATCATTAGGCTTGTGTAATTTATCCATTTCTGCAGTTTTCATGTTAGAACAATACTCAGTGCTAATATAAATGTAATAAATATTTTCCCTTAAGTTATTATTACTTTTTTCCCAATACTTTTCAGTATTGATGCTCTTTCAATATATCTATTGATACTGTTTTAAAGGAACCAGGTAAATGAGACCTTTGCTCAGAAATGAAAACATTATAGTATCTTACAACCAAGAGAATAGCAGAGTAGTAGCCATAAGATTCTGATAGAAAGCATGCCAGGCAAGTTCTGAAGTATGCTTGAGGAAAAGAGTGAGATCTTTAACTCTAAACAAAAATACTACATCTAAACCATTGCCAACACACTGGCACCTCACTTAGGAATGATACATATTGCCAAACGAGACCAGTACCTAATGAACTTGTTAGATGACCTCTTATAGTGCCATCAGAACTGTTGGTGGGCATGAATATGCCAGCACAATTCTGAATTGTAAAATACAACAGATTCTCCACATGGAAGACAGAACCAAAACATTTATTCAGATACAAGAAAGCCAAATTCATCATAGTAACAAAGAAATCTATACACAATAACAATGGACAGGCGACACTAGTCCCAAGTCTTCCCTCTGTTAAGCTTCCTGCAAACCAGTTCCCTTAAATAAAACCACAAACAAGCTTTTTCACTCACGCCACCCAGCTGCCTGTTTTCTCTCTCTCCTTCAGTTCTGACTGCTCTGACCAAATTTTCTCTCAGTTTTGCTTTAGTGCTACCTCTTCCTATTCCATATGACTTAAAGTCATGTGACTCAGGCTTCTATGTGACTTAAGCAGGTCACATGTGCCTATTAAGGATTGGTAAAGATCTTTCCATTTCAATTACCATTACAACTCTTGACTATGTATATGCCCATGGAGGGTCAGAAGGTGGTGATATACTTGTGTCATTTTAGTCCCATAACCAGGCACAGTGGTCTCTTGAAAAAACTATGTGACAATCAGGGAGTTCTGGTAGCTATTACTCTGGTCATGTGTTTACATGTATATGAAGTTGTATAAAAGCTATAGACATGGTCAAAAGATTCCATCAGGAAACCACCAGACCTGTTTTGACCTTCATTGTATACAAAGCTGACACCCATGAGTTTCTATTTTATTTGATTTTATCTTAGACCTGTCAACCACTCTGGAGCATAGTTCCCTTATAGATGGGAACACTTTCCAAGATAGCAGATTTCCTTTCCTGAACTGATCACCACCATCACCACCTACCTATTCCTCCAGGAGACCATTTGTTAAAAAGTCACACATTTCACATAGATCCAGATGGTTTTGCTTGTTTAGTTTTAGCCCTATTCTGTGTTTGTTAGATTAAAGTTGATTTCTGCAAGTCTATCTATAGTACCTATTTCTATAGTCTGTCTTTTCTAGTCTAATGCCAATAAATTCAAAAGTAATAATGGAATAATAATTCTGGTGTTAAATATCTTGCCACTCTAATCTATTTGCAAATAGTTTTGTTATATTTATGTCCTTTATTCATACAAAATACTGCTCTATCTCAGATACAGTATAGTTGTCAACTGTCTTGTTCATTTTTTCTCTTCATATTCATGTTTTACAGAACCATACAATTGGTACAGTGTAAAGTGACTCAAGCTTACCTACAATATATGTTGAATACCACCAACCTGTGTTGTTGCCATCACACACCAAGGGGACATCCCTTTGTCTACATGACTGATTCTGGCTTGCTACAGAGAAGGCCAATATGAAGAGAAAAGTAATAAACTGAATGCTCATTTAATATGAGTAATTATGTGATGCTTTAAGTTTTGCAAAGTATTTCTTAAATAGTATATTATTTTATTCTTTCAACAATCATTGAAAGTTAGGCATAACTATTATCCTCCTTTTACTTATAAGAAAACAGAGACAAAGATATGTTAAATGACTTGCTCATGGTCATGAAGCCAAAAAGTGTCTGGGGCTAAATTTGAATTCAGGAATTCCTGACTCCAAACTCAATGATCTATCTGTCCACTAAGTCACTTAGCACAGTGCTAATATCTGATCATCCAAGTAATGGGCTTCATAGTATTCCATTCAGAATTATTTTGCTTTGGATATTCTCAGTGTTTCAATGAATCTTGTCACAAAAGGTATAACTTGAGGACATTTGCATCACTCAAATTCCCATTCTTTCTATACTACCCCAGGTCAGGATGGATGGAGAAGTAAAATATATCACATATGTATGTGCATGTAAATGTGTGTATACATATACATACACACATGTTTATACATGTTTGTTGGATTGAATTTCCTGGGTCTTTCAATATAGATGTGTTTGTAACACCTGCAAGAGTAGCTATCAGGCTGCTTCTCCACAGGCGTTGCTTTCCAGCATGATTATGGCTGGCACTATACCAAAGGCTCTTGGGGTCACTGTCCTTGACTCTCTCCATCAGAGTAATAGGGGAGATGGAAGTCAAAGTGGTAATGGTGCCTTGACTTATTTGGCACATGCTGTCTCCTGTTTATAAACATAATTTATATATGTATATACACACACACATACAATACACAATACACACATTATATATGCATGTATTTTCTATATGCATATGTATGTATGAGTGTACATACATATATGTATGTATATATATATATATATATATACACACATATATGCAGATAGATAGAAATCACAAAAGCTCTGGGACCATATTCTATGCTTAGAACAATGAGAGATTTCTAGGCTAGGAAAAATACTTGGGTAGTAATGTATGAGATGAATTCCCAATGACAGCGCATGAGTTAAACCTCTTCTAATGTACCAAGGCTTCCTGGAAAATAATGTTTAGACCCCTGTATTTAAGCTGTAAGTTATCAATTTGAGGAGGAAAGGGATTGAGAGACAAGACTGACTGGGACCAGAAAGTAAAAGGGCCCCTCACATATGCCTAGAGTAATTGAGAAAAAATATAATGCCCCAAGTGGATGAACTCAATAACTTTTGCTCTTTTATCCTTTTCTGTTCATCCTCTTATTCTTTGACAACTTCTTGTTCTTAAGACTGAGCTGATCTTTTATGTTTTGATATCCCACAAAATGGAATTTCTGCACCTGTTGCGTTAAGAAACAAGTCTCGTGATGTCTCTTGAGAATACACTTTTATCTTTCTATTTGTTCCTCTTTTGGATACCCTTACTCTTCCTCTCTAATTTTCCAATTCTTTTCAATTAAGAATATTTATTAAGTGGTTACTGTAAAGCACATTGTCTAAAAGATGGTTGGGCTAAAAGAAACAAGGTGAAACAGTTTCTGCTCTGAAGAACAGACTCCATTTAATCAAGAAGCATTTGTTAAGCACTAAGTACTCTGCCTAGTGCTAAATGTCAGGTCCAGTAGATAAATAAAAAGAAAGTTCAAAACATCAAAACAAGTTAGATCCTCATTAAGTGTATGTTTTTTTATATTGAAAAGTTGTACTTAATAAATATTTTGATATTTTATATTTGCAATTTATCAATAAACTTAACAGGTTCTTATATTCTTTCCAACTTTTTTTTTTAAAAAACACTGTAATGTTGAATTTTTTAAATAGTATTTGTAGGCAGTTATAAAATAAGTCAAAGAACTCTGATTTTTTCAGTGCAGGGAAACTCCCTCCTCCAATTAAGATAACCTATCTATAATTTCTAGTTCTTTTTTTATTTTTTAATAGTTTTATTTATTTATTTTTAGATTTCAACTTTCATTTCCACAAAATTTTGAGTTCCAATTTTTCTTCCCATCTCTCCCTCACCACATAACACCTTGAATTCTGATTACCCCTTCCCTCAATGTGTCCTCCCTTCTATCACACTCCACCTTTTCCTTATCCCCATCTTCTCTCTTGTATTGTAGGGCAAGATAAATTTCCATACCTCATTAACTGTACTTCTTATTTCCCAGTTATATGCAATAACAATTCTCAACATTCATTTGTAATACTTTGAAATCCAACTTCTCTCCCTCCCTCCCTCTGTCCCTCCCCATCCATCCCCACTGAGAAGGCAAACAGTTCAATACAGGCTATATATGTGTCATTTTGCAAAGGACTTCCATAATAGTCATGTCATGTAAGACTAATTATATTTCCCTCCATCCTACGCTGTCCCCAATTTTTTTCTATTCTCCCATTTGACCTTGTCCTTTCCCAAATGTGTTTACTTCTAGTTACTTCCTTCTCCCATTTGTCTTCCCTTCTATTATCCCCCTCACCACACTTGTCCCTTTCTCCCCTACTTTCCTGTAGTGTATGGTAGATTTTCATACCAATTTTAATGAGCATGTTATTCCCTCCTTAAGCCATATGTGAAGAGAGTAAGCTTCACTTTTCCCCTCTGACCTCCTCCCTTTTCTCCTCCATTGAAAAAGATTTTTCTTATCTCTTTTATGAGTGATAGTCTGTCCCATTCCATTTCTTCCTTTCTCCTCCCTTCTTCTCTCACCCCTTCATTTTATTTTAATTTTTATGGATATCATCTCTTCTGATTCAACGCAACCTGTATTGTCCATCTATGTGTCTGTGTGTGTGTGTGTGTGTGTGTGTATTATCCTTCCACCTATCCAAATACTAAGAAAAGTCTCAAGAGTTAAAAATATTACCTTTCCATGTAGGAATGTAAATAGTTCAACTTTAGAAAGTCCCTTATGATTTTCCTTTCTTGTTTACCTTTTCACACTTCTCTTTATTCTTATGTTTAAAAGTCAAATTTTCTATTCAGTTTCGGTCCTTTCATCAAGAATGCTTGAAAGTCTTCTATATCAGTGAATGATCATTTTTTCCCTTGAAGTATTTTACTCAGTTTTGTTGGGTAGGTGATTCTTGGTTTTAATCCCAATTCCTTTGACTTCTGGAATATCCTGTTCCAAGCCCTTTGATCTCTTAATGTAGGAGTGGCCAGATCCTGTGTTATCCTGATTGTATTTCCACAATGCTCAAATTATTTCTTTCTAGCTGCTTTTAATATTTTCTCCTTGACTTGGGAACTCAGAAATTTGGTCAAAATATTCCTAGGAATTTCTCTTCTTGGCTCTCTTTCAGGAGATGATTGGTGGATTCTTTCAATATTTATTTTGCCCTCTGGTTCTAGAATATCAGGGCAGTTTTCCTTGAAGATTTCATGAGAGATAATATCTAGGCCCTTTTTCTTATCATGGCTTTCAGGTAGTCCCATAATTTTTAAATTGTCTCTCCTGCATGTATTTTCCATGTCAGTTGTTTTTCCAATGAGATGTTTCACATTATCTTCTATTTTTTCAATCTTTTGGTTTTGTTTTGTAACTTTTTGGTTCCTTGTATAGTCATTAGATTCCCTGAACTCCACTCTGATTTTTAAAGAACTATTTTTTTCAGTGAACTTTTGAACCTCCTGTTGCATTTGGTAATTCTGCTTTTTAAAACCTTTTTCTCCTCATTGGTTTTTTGTACTGCTTTTTCCAATAGAGTTAGCCTATTTTTAAAGGTGTTATTTTCCTCAGCATTTTTTGGATTCTCCTTTAGCAAGCTGCTGACTAGCTTTTCAAGCTCTTCTATGACCTGAGCCCATTTCATATTCATTTTGGTGGAACTGGAGGCAGAAGCTTTGACTTCCTCTGACAGTATGCATTCACCAAGAAAGTAACCTTCTATGGGGTTATTTTTCCCCTTTTGGGGGCATTTCCCCAGCCACTTACTTGATTTCTGAATCCTTTATCAAGAGGAGAGTCCTAGTGCTCCTTCTCCACATGGAACCATGCTCAGGGCTGAGATTCAGATCATCTACTCAAGTCTCCCATGGGCTTTAGGTGGAAGCAGGGCTGCCACTGAGGGCTGAGGTTCTGAAACCTTGCTTAATTCCCTCAGAGGCTTTAAGCTGACCTGCTTGGAGAATGGACCCAGGCTGCTTCCATGGCCAATGTAAAACCACCTGCTGCCTGCTGCTGCTTCTCCCTCTATGGACTCTGTTGCCACCTGGGACCAGTGCTGCGGGGACCCCACTCCCCTCTTGCCCACCTAGGAAAGTCCTCCCACACTGATCTTTGAAGATTTCTTTGGCATTTGTGGGTTTAGGGATCTGAGACCTTCCCTACTGGGGATTCTGCACTGGAGGTCTATTCAGGTCCTGTTTCTTCAAATGTCCTGCAGTCAGGGCTGGACTCTGCTTCACTCAGCATCCCATTGGATAGACATTTACTGTCAGCCTTCCAGGTTACTTTTGACTGGAAATCTCTTTTACTCTGCCATTTTCTGGCTTTTGCTGCTCTACAATTTGTTGAGAGTCATTTTTTACAGGTATTTTGTAGGCTGTGGGGGAAGTGCTAGAGTATATGCATGTTTCTACTCTGCCATCTTGGCTCCTCCCCTCCCCAAAGTGTATGTTTTAATATAGGTGATGACCTGCAAATAAATGGATATACAAGATATACATGTATGTACACATACATATGTTTGTCTATACAAAGTAGAAGAAAGGTGAACTCAGAAGAGAAACCTGACGTGGTTATAAGTTAAAAGAAAAAAGAAAATATCTGAAGAAAAAAAGTGGTGTTTGAGCTAAGTCTTTAGGAATCAGAGGATTTCAGTCTTCAAAGATGAATATAGAGAATCTTACAGGTATGAGCCAGAGAGAAACAAAATCAAGTATCACATGTATGAAGCAAGAAATAGACCCTTACAACAATACAGTGAATGGAGTCCTGAAGTCAGGAAGACTCATCTTCATGAATTCAAATCTGGCCTCAGACACTTACTAACTGTGTGAACCTGGGGAAGATACTCCAACCTTTCTCCTCATGAGGTCCCTCATCTGTGGAAAGAGCTGGAAGAGAAAAATGGCAAACCACTCCAGCATTTTTTTGCTTAGGAAACCTCAAATGGAGTCACAAAGAATTGAACATAACTAAAATGACTGAACAGCAACAAAACCAATTCAAATGAAATTGAACAAAGTTAGAAAGACTGGGAAGCTTACAAGTCCAATTTGGGAGGAGCCTTAAATGCCAAACAATGACTTTTTATTTGATCATCGAGGTAAGAAGGAACCACTGGACACTTCCATATATATCTGAAGTCTGACCCTCACCAGGGAGAGTTTTTCACCTTCAAGGGTACATATTCATATGGTTGGGAATAAGTTGGGTACCTTAAAGAAAGAAGAACTTTTGGAAAAAAAAATTCTCTATATGAGGTATAGATTGTAGGAAGAGCACATGATATAAATCAGGATTTCCTAACCTTGATTCCATAAACATGTTTTTTTTTAAAATGTAAATTGATAACAATATTTCAACAATTGATTCCTTTGCAATCACATATATTTTACACCAAGAAAAGTTAAATGAAGTAATAGGGTGAGGCTAGTTCCACAGAACAGATCAAAAGATAAAATTCATTTTATTGATCAGAATTTCCAGGGACAGGAGGCCACTTTTGTCATCATATGCTATCTCTCTAATGCACCCTAGAAAAGCACAAAATAAGCAACTTAATTCACAGTTCACTAAGCAAATGTATTTGTATTCTTTGGGTTGTTTAAGGCTAATGACATTTGGGAGGTTTGCCTGAATTTCATCACATAATCTAGATGAATGGATGGCTAACGGTATGAAGTGATTTTTATTTCTGTTGAGAAAATGTTTAGCCATTCTTGAGAATACCTAAACTAATTATATTATTTCATGTTTAACTAGCTGTAGAAAGATAAATATGTAAAGTTCATATTAATTTTTACCTTGAGTTTTAGTTTGAAAAATTTTAACTACAAAAAGTTTATGTTTAAGAAAAAGGTTTAGCAAAATTTTCATAGCATAATACAGGGTGGGATAATTCTGTGTCCTGTAACTTGCATTAATAAAATGAATATAGTAGAAATATTGTAATTAAAATTCAAATAAGTTTTAGAAGACATCTACTTTATAATCAGAAATGAGTCTTACTTTTCTATGGAATTGAGAAGAGAAAAAATGTCACTAAATAAAATGGAATCATGTCTACCATCTGGCCAGTTTAAAGTAATGATAAAGCTTTCTAGTTATTCCTTAACAAATAGATGAATTAATGATACAGTATTTATTAAGCATTCAATGTATGTTAAGAACTGTACTTAGTGCCACATAGTGCTACATACATTAGTGCTTAGTATGCAAATGCAAAAAAGCATGAGAATTACTGTTTTTAAGGAGTTCCCCCTCTAACTGAAACAATGCATGAAAGAAAGTTCAGCTGCAAGACATGAAAAGATTAAGAAGTGTTAAGAGTACAAGGTAGAATAGATGGCAAGGCCACAAATCTCAGGTTTCAGAAGTAATTCGATGATAGCACTGAGTAGGGGGCAGAACACAGAGTTCGGACAGAGTCAGGACACTACGTATTAGAGGGTATAGCAGTATAGATGATTGTTGCCTGTTAATTACCAATCTCGTTGGATTTATGATGGATCTTTCTGAAACCTAGCTATCCTGGCTGGGAAGTAGGAAAGCCCAAATAGGCAAAGAGGACAAGTGAGACTAATTTCAGACAAGAAGTAAGGTAGAATAGGTAAAAGGTCTATCGGAAAATCAGGAAAACCTGACCTCATATTTTGACTCCAAAATACACTGACTATGTGGCCCTTGCCAAGAAGCATTTAATATCTCAGTGGCATTGGTATGTCTCTAAGATTATAAGCTGGAGAGAAAATGCCTATCTGTATTACTAGAAAGTTTTTTTCTACCTTCTATCCAGAATTCCCTGCATCATTAATTCAAGTAAAGAGGATATTCTGAATTCATACCTTCTGGTAATCTTGATCCTGGGAGACTGAAGAATGGTTAAGGAAGATTTTGACTAGAAATGAAAAGATGACAAATAAAAAGTCAAAACATTCCTGAAAGTAACCTCAATGATTCCTATCTCCCTACTCTGCCCTCAGTTACACTTTTGCAAAATGTTCTCAGAGAACTTGGGACCCATTTAAGCTCTGATGGAGGAAATTGCAAAGCCTTGTTGAGGGTGGCCATTACACACTATTTAATCTTTATTGGATCCCAGCTGCCACTGCATAGTCCTTTTATCTGCTTGCTATCAAATTTTCTCCAATGATGTTCCTAACTTTCCTCTCTATCCTCAAGTCCCCAAATTCTGCCCAGCTCCATCACTGCCAGCAGATAGGCTTGCCTCCTCCATTACTGAAAATACTGAGGCCATTGTCTCAGATCTATATCATCTTTGAAAACTCTCTGTTTCTCCCCTTAGCTTTTCTTCCCTGTATTTCCAGAGAATGACATGGTCTTTTTTTTTTTTCACAGAGTTAATCTTTCCACCCAGCCCCTTAATATGCATATCTCTTTTAGGGTCCTGCACCATTGATGTTCACAATCATAATTAAAAAAATGTTTTCTTCTAGTCCATACATCCTTCTTGATAGTTCTTCAACATTTCATACTCTTTACTATCCATAACTTAAAAAAAAAATTATTCCTTCACTTTCTGTACAATTTTCTTTTCCCTCCACCAGCCTCTCTGAAGGTATCTTTTTTTAATTGCTTAGTTGGATTCTATGGCCTCCCACATGCTGTGCAGCTGCCAAATTCTAACCTTGGTCCTCTTCTATTATATTGAACTCTATTTTCACCATGGTTTCAATCGTCATTTCTAGGTTAATGACTACAGAATCTACAATTGTCATATTTACATGTTCATGGAACTCAAATGTTTGGAATTTATTGATTAGGATCCTTGTTACTAGCCTTTCTGCTACTAGTCAACAAATACCTTATACTAATGACAAAAATATTCTTTATAATGACATGTCTGAGACTATCAATCCCTCTTGAAAATACGTTTAGGCATTCATAGTTATGGGCTAAAATAAAAAAAATAAAGATTATTTGGGCATTCAAAGCCTTCCATAAAGTTATTATAATCTCCTTTTCCAGCCTTTGCCTAAGGTATTTTACACTATGGACTGGGCATTCTGGTCAGATGGGGGTATGTTTATTGTTTACATTCTGCTTTCTCCTACCTCACAGAATTTGCTCACAAAGTCCTCCATTTCTGTATTGACCTTATGCAACACCTAACCAAAAGTTAATGAAACCATTTTGTTCAGATAACTAGACTTTACTTTTTTTAATTTATTTAGTTTTAGTTTTAAACATTTACTTTTATAAGAGTTTTAGTTCTAAACATCCCCCTCCCCTTCTTACTTCCCCCTTCCCCAATATGGTATGCAATCTAATATAGGCTATACATGCATGATCATATTAAACATATTTCCACATTAGTCATGTTATAAAGAAGAATCAGAACCAAAGTAAAAAATCAAGACAAAAATAAGCAAACAAAAAAGAAAGAAAATAGCATACTTTGACCTGCATTCAGACTCCATAGTTCTTCCTCTGGGTGTGGATAGCATTTTCCATCTTTAGTCTTTTGGGATTGTCTTAGATTATTGTATTGCTGAGAAGAGCTAAGTCTATCAAATTTGTGATAGCAAATACTATCACATAATATTGATGTTACTGTGTAAAATGTTCTGGTTCTGCTCGCTTCACTTAGCATCGATCAGTTCATATAAGTCTTTCCAAGTTTTTCTGAAATCTGCATGTTCATAATTTCTTTTTTT
The DNA here is from genome assembly GCA_023548195.1 of Bettongia penicillata ogilbyi. Taxonomy (NCBI): domain Eukaryota; kingdom Metazoa; phylum Chordata; class Mammalia; order Diprotodontia; family Potoroidae; genus Bettongia; species Bettongia penicillata. The sequence continues at coordinate 771,201 of JAJHZJ010000347.1, read as the reverse complement.
AAGTTTATTTATTTTCTTCTAGTTTTCAACATTCATTTCCACAAAATTTTGAGTTAAAAACATTCTTCTCATCTTTCTCCTCTACCTACCCTATAATGCCTTGTTTTCTGATTACCTCTTACCTCAATATGCCCTCCCTTCTATCACACCCCTCTCTTCCCCTATCCCCAACTTCTCTCTTTTCTTGCAGGGCAAGATAGATTTCTTTACCCTCTTAAGTTTATTTCTTATTTCTTAGTTGTATACAAAAACAGTTCTCAACATTCATTCCTAAAACTTTGAGTTCCAACTTCTATCCCTTCTTCCCTTCCCACCCATCCTTACTGAGAAGGCAAGCAACTCAATACAAGCTATATGTGTGTGTATCTATCTATCTATCTATCTATCTATCTATCTATCTATCTATCTATCTATCTAGATACACACACACATACACACACATATATACACACGTATACACACATATATATCCATGTGTGTGTAATTTTGCAAAACACTTTCATAATAGTCATGTTGTGTAAGACTGACTATATTTCCCTCTATCCTATCCTGCCTCCCATTTATTCTATTCTCTCTTTTGACCTGTCTGTACTCAAAAGTGTTTACTTCTAATTACTCCCTCCTCCCATTTGCCATATCTTCTATCATCTGCCAGCCCTACTTTTCCCCTTCTCCCATATTTTCCTGTAGTGTAAGATAAATTTTCATACCCAATTGAGTAAGCATTCTATTCCCTCCTTAAGCCAAATGTGAAGAGAGCAAATTTCACTTTTTCCCTCTCACCTCCTCCTTTTTCTCCTCCATTGAAAAAGCTTTTCCTTGCCTCTTTTATGGGAGATAATTTGCCTCGTTCCATTTCTACTTTTCTCCTCCTAATGTATTCCTTTCTCACCCCTTAATTTTATTTTTATATATCATCCCTTCTTATTCAACTCACCCTGTGCTCTGTGTGTGTGTGTGTGTGTGTGTGTGTGTGTGTGTATAATCCCTCCAAATATCCAAATGTTGAGAAAAGTATCAAGAGTTACAGATATCATCTTTTCATTTAGAAATGTAAGCAGTTCAGCTTTATAAAGTCCCTTATGATTTCTCTTTCCTGTTTACCTTTTCATGCTTTTCTTCATTCCTCTGTTTGAAAGTCAATTTTTCTATTCAATTCTGGTCTTTTCATCAAGAATGCCTAAAAGTCTCCTATTTCATTGAATGTCCATTTTCCCCCTGAAGTACTATACTCAATTTTACTGGGTAGGTGATTCTTGGTTTTATTCCTAGTTCCTTTGATTTCTAGAAAATCATATTCCAAGTCTTGGGATCACTTAATGTAGAAGCTGCTAGATCTTGTGTTATTCTGATTGTATTTCCACAATACTCAAATTGTTTCTTTCTATCTGCTTGCTTTCTATCTGCTTGACCTGGGAACTCTGGAATTTGGCCACAATATTCCTAGAAGTTTCTCTTTTTTGACCTTTTTCAGGAGGTGATAGGTGGATTCTTTCAATATTTATTTCACCCTCTGGTTCTGGAATGTGAGGGCAGATTTCCTTGATAATTTCATGAAAGATGATGTCTAGGCTCTTTTTTTCAGCATGACTTTCAGTCTCTTCTGGTTCTATTCTCCATATCAGTTGATTTTCAAATGAGATATATCACATTACCATCTATTTTTTCATTCTTTTGGTTTTGTTTTGTAAAGTCTTGATTTCTCATAAAGTCATTAGATTTTATTTACTGCATTTTAATTTTTAAAGAACTATTTTCTTCAGTGAGTTTTTGAACCTCCTTTTCCATTTGGCTTATTCTACTTCTTAAAAAATTCTCCTCCTCATTTGTTCTTTGGACCTCTTTTGCCAATTGAGTTAGCCTATTTTTAAAGGTGTTAATTTCTACAGCATTTTTGGAGCCTCCCTTTTCAAACTGTTGACTCACTTTTCATGATTTTCTTGCATTACTCTCATTTCTCTTCCTAATTTTTTCTCCACCTCTCTTACTGGATTTTCAAAATCCTTTTTGAGCATTTCCATGGCCTGAGACCATTGCATATTAATTTTGGAGGTTTTGGAGGTGGAAGCCTTGACTTCCTCTGATGTTGTGCTTTGTTCTTCCTCATCCAAAAGGATGGGAGAAAATACCTGTTCACCAAGAAAGCAACCTTCCATACTCTTATTTTTTTCTCCCTTTTTTGGACATTTTCCCATCCAATTACTTGATTTTTCAATCCTTTGTCTAGAAGCAGGTGTACTTGGGGGACCTGTAAGTTCTCATTTCTTCCAATGAAGGCAGATGAAATTACTCCTTTCCTGGCCTAAAACACTGGTCTGGTAGAAGCCAAAAACTTTTCTTCCCAGAATCTGTGAGTAGAATACCCTCTCCACAACTGCCTCCAGTTCTATCATACTCCTTCTACTCCTCACCACAGGGCTCAGTTCAGGACTGAGATTCAAACCAGCTGCTCAAATCCCCCAGGGACTGTAGGCAGAGTGTTCCAAAAATGGCTGCTGCTGCTGCAGTTACTACTGCTATCTGTCCATACTGTATTACCTTCTCTTGGGTAAAGGAGTTTTCTCACTGACCTTTGAAACTGTCTTTGGCATTAGTAGGTTGAGCAATCTGGGAACTGCTGCTGAAGGTCACTCCCTGAAGCCTGTCCCAGGTCCTGTCCCAGCCACACTGCACAGCTCACATTGGGATGGGCTCTATTCAGTGCCTGGTACAATAAACCTCTCCTGCCAGCCTTCCAGTCTGTCTTGGCCTGGAAATCTCTTTCTCCCTGTCATTTTGTGGCTTCTTCTGACCTAGAATTTGTTTAGAGTCATTTTCACAGGTATTTTATGTGCTATGTGGGGAAACTTCTATAGGTCCATCTTTCTACTTTGTCATCCTGACTCTGCCCCTCCCTCCCACCCTCCAGTTAGTGAAATTATTTTCTTCATTCAGGGATCAAATATGTGTCATTTTTGTCCACAAAGACTTTCTATAATCACTTCATTATAGAATGACATGAGGAAGGAACAATTTTCTGTTTGTTCTTGTGTATCCACCTGTAAGAACACAGTATGGTATGTTATAAATAATAAGTAAGCTCCTATTCAATAATTGATAAAGTGATCCCCTTAATCTTTCATGCACCTTGATTTAACTTCCCATAAAATTGATCACATGCTACCTTCTATTATGATTATTTGCGCATGTCTTCCTCCATAATATAATGCTATATCATAAATCCCTTGAAATAGGGAATCTTATTTGTTTCTTCTTTGCAAATATAGTGCAATTTATTCTGAACATGGTAAACAATTGAGAAGGCTCAATGTCCCACATCCAACTCTTAGAAAATGTTCTTAGGTTTGTTTGTGACTGTGGATGGGTCTGTGGATTTATGTTTTCTAATTCCCTATACATAAATGTGCTAGAGACAACTCAGACACATTAACAGGAGTTTATTGCTAAGGTTTCACAGTGAGCATTTGCACTCTGGAAATAGGATAATTCTATAAATCAGGGCTTGAGTTATGCAGGGGTGCAGAACTTGCAGCCTCAAGGCCACATGTGGCTCTTTAGATCCTCAAGTGTGACCTTTTGACTTGACCCTCAAGCACTTGAGTTTTGGGAGGGCCACATGTACCCTCAAGATTGCAGGTTCCCCACCCCTGATTTATAGTGTTGTTGATCATCTAGACTTAAAAAATTGATGAAAAAAACATGAATCATTCCTATAAAACTTAGAGATATATAGTGAGGTTTCAAAGAGTCAGTTGTTATACATTTACCAGCATTTTCTTTCTGTAATCATCTGCTTAATGTACAGCATTAAGTGGGAAAAGTGATTCATATAACCAAAAGATCTGATAGCTTTGAAAACAAGGACATCTACCTAAAATTACCTCCAAAATAGCTACACAATTATACTGAAACCTGATAAAGTTTCAAATTGCTTTGACCATACCAAGAAATCATATCAAGAGTATGAATTACCTCAGTAAATTATTTCAGTATTTTCCAATATTAGAAATTATTTTTTATTGTTGGAAAAATGTTACATCGTAATGCATTTTATCCTACATAAAATATTATTTTATTTTACATGATCACCTTTGCTAACTGATATTTCTAAGGTTTGCAATTCATTACATTTATTTTGTCATTTGATACTAAAAAACAAACAAACAAACCAGTGATGCAGAGGTTCATTTAGTTTAATTTACTAGCCCAGAGTTAGATACTTATTATTTCCCCCGAAACAGACTCACATTTCCTGATGTCCATCCCAGAGCTCTTGAAGAGAAGTCAATTTCATTATCTATGTTTTGGATAAAGTATTGCTTCCCAAATTTATCAGAATTCTAATTCCTGATTGCTATTTAATTTTGGAATTATTTCCCCAATTCCCATCTCTTCTCAAAATATTGTGTGATATATATTCACATTTGACATTTAAAAGCACACAAGTTAATACTAACTTCAGTATCCATTGAAGTAACAGAAAACATCCTGGAGTTTGTCTAAACAAGCACATGGCTAGATATGGCCATATTATTGCAGTAGGCATGAATTTTATGCTTTACAAAACTTTTAAAATATAAGCAATATAAAGAGCAATGTTAGAGCACATTTTTCTTATCTTAAAAGAAGGTCACCTAGCTCTCATTTTGTAGCCTACATTTCTTTATTGATGAATTGCTGTTTGTTCCACAGCCCATTTTCTCTGAATAGATTTTATCATAAACAGTTTTAGCTATTAAAATAAAAATAGCTCAAATTTCACAATGTCAAAGTTTTATTGGATTTTTTAAAAATACTACTTTTGAAATATTCTTGGCTTGTCAGTAAGTCCATTATTAAACAATATAGTAGTCCACAATGGGTTGCATTCCAGTTTGAATAAAAATTGATATTATTTTTTCCACTGAAAATTTTAATTTATTACCCATACTTTTTTTTCCTTGGAGAGGCCTAATTGAGTCCAGTAAAGTGATTCTGGATTAAGATTAAAATGGGATAAGGCATTCTTTGGGCTATAAAATGTAATTTAAAAAACACTTTGTTTGTAACAAGATTAAAATTTATACCATTCCTCATTAAATTTTAGTAAAAAAAACCCGAACTATCCTGTCCTGTCTCCATATTTATAAGAACAATCAGTAAACAATTTCACAACAGTATTCCCACAGTTTGATAAAAACTAACTGAAAAGCAAATCCCCACAGTCTGAGTCTTTTATGCTTCCATTTTCAAGGAAACCACATATCTTCTTCAACCTTAAAGTTCACAGCAAATAGACATGAAACTGAGACTGTTCTTATCACACTCCCTATTATATTATGGAGTTATACATATGAGACATATGTGATTTTTTTCTTATTTATAGAAGATCTTTGTCTGATTTCATGAATTACTGTCCTTTTTTGTTTTGTAAATTTTTTATATATGAAAATGTTTTAAAGCTTTGTCAAATTCTAACAAATGAGCAGGTATTAAAGAGACCTTGGAAACAGAAGTTTGAAATTTGATGTGGAGAATGAGACAACTTTTCAGAATTAATATTCCAGGATATCATTAAATTATCATCATCATTAACATCAACAACACAATTACCACCACCACAAACAACAACTATCATCATCATCATCATCATCATCATCATCATCATCAACAACAGTTCCATGTAATTTAATTGTAGACAATGTTCAACCATTCATTTGATCCACATAATATCCTTGGGAAGTAGGTGATATTATTATGATCATTTTACAGTAGAAGAAATTGAGGCAAATAGAGATTAAATAACTTGCCTTGGTGTTCATATGACTAATCAGTGTCCTGAGGCCAGATTTTATCATAAATCTTCCTGACTTCAAGCCTAGACCTCTATCCATTGTACCACCTAACTGCATAAATATGCCTACTTGAAACCATCAAGCAATATTCTTTAATATATGTGCATTCACATATATGCGCAAATATGACTATGAATATTTAATCTATATAATTGATGAATATGTAACATATTAACACATTTTCACTGATAATTTATATGCACAAATAATGTATTACATAATAGGTGAAGAGATAGAAACTGTAAAATTAATTATAGATACATGAGTTATGTATACATTTATGTATATTCATTATATATAGTCTATATGTATTTGAATACATGTATCATTTTTGTATGCAATTACATGTGTGCAATTATATTATGTATGTTTATGTGTGTATACCCACACATGCATATGCACATGCAAGTAATATGTATGTGTATACACACAGATGTGTGTGTGTAAACACACATATATGCAAGCATTTATTAAGTATGAACTATGTGTATGTGGTGCAAGGCACTGTACTAGGTGTTTGAGACACAAAAAATATGTAAAAGGCAATTGTTGCCCTCAAAGAGCTTACAGTATAAAGGAGGGGCAAGAGGTCAACAAATATTTAAAAAGGATAAACAGAATATAATTAAATGATGGAAAACACTAGAATTGTTGGGAACTATTGGGCAAGTTTCCAGTAGAAGATGAGATTTTGGTTGAGATTTAAAAGAATCCAACAAGCTAGTATTTGCAGATTGGGAAGGGAGAGCATTTCAGGCATAGGGTCCAGTCAGAGAAAATACCTGGAGATTAGAAATGAAGTTTCTTATTCATGAAACAGAAAGATTATCAGTGTCATTGGATGAAAGAGTACATGTCAGGAAGCAACATATAAGAGGATTTTGAAGGTAGAAAAGGGCCTGATTATGACAGGTTTTGAATGCCAGTGGGTATTATATTTGAACCTGGTGGCAAGAGAGAGCTACTAGAATGTGATTTGGGGGCAAAGGGTGACAAGACTAAACTTATGCTTCTAGAAAATAACTTTGGTGGCAGGATGGGAGATGAATTAGAGCAGGGAGATACTTTAGGCAGGTAGATTCATCAGTAAATTATTGGAGTAGTTCGAAGATGTGATAATGATTCCCTGAACCAGTGTGTTACCATTGTAGAAAGAGAGAAGGGGATATAAGATTATGTATCCACTTTGTCTTAGACATTTCACTAAATCCTAGGATGGAAAAAAAAGACAAAAGGCAGTCTCTGTACTCAAAAAGCAGGAGACAACATGCAAACTACTATGCATATTAGATCTATATGCATGATTAATCTGAGGTAATCAACAATGAAGATATTGGGATTAAAGGGAATCAAGAGAGTCTTCTTTTGCAATGTGGAAATCTAACTACGACTTGAAGGAAGTTAGAATTCTCTGTGTGTGTGTGTGTGTGTGCGTGTGTGTGTGTGTGTGTGTGTGTGGTGTGTGTGTGTGCACATGGTTTTGTTGAATTCCTCACCTAGAGTCTGACAAATAGTAAAATATTAGTGGATACCTATTGAATTCAATGGAATTGGGATCAGATGACTGAGCAAAAATTCTCATCCAGTCATTCCTCAATTTTTGTTGTTCAGTCATTCAGTCATGTCTGACTCTCTATGACCTTTCTGTCCTCCACTATCTTTCAGAGTTTGTCCAAATTCATGTTCGTTATTGCTATTATACTATCTATCCATCTGTATTTCTCCATCTCATCCTCTGATGTCCCTTTTTCTTTTGCCTTTGACCTTTCCCAACATCAGGGTCTTTTCAAACGAGGCCCCTCTTCTCAATTTGATGCCAAAGTATTTAAGTTTCAGTTCCAGTATTTGACCTTTCAGTATAGTCTTAATTACTTTCTGTAAGTATTGACTGATTTGACCTCCTTTCTGTCTCAGAATTCTTGCCCAGCACTGCAGTTTTGAAAGTGTTGGTTCTACAGTGCTCAGCTTTCTTTATATTCCAACTCTCAGTCATACATTGCACTGGAAAAAAATTTAGCTTTGACCTTGTGGACCTGTGGTGGCAAGGTGATGTTTCTGCTTTTTAGTATGTAGCAAAAAATTTTGAATACTGTGGATAAACTCACTTACCTTGATAGTGTATTTTTCAGGGATGTACCCATCAATAATGAGGTTGACGCACTCATTGCCAGAGCCAGCTCAGTATTTGGAAGGTTCTGAAAGAAAGAGTGGGAGAGAAGAGGTATTAGACCACCAAACTAAAGGTCTATAGACTCTTGTGCTGACCTCCTTGTCATACGCCTGTGAAACCTGGACAGTATGCTAGATCCATACCAGGAAACTGAAATGCTTCCAATTTAATTGTCAGGAGTATTCTGAGGAACCCTGGGGAGATAAGATACCAGATACTGAGGTTCTTAACTCAAAGTAAACTGCCAAGCATTCAAGCTCTGCTACAGAGATTTCTACTCTGATGGGCTGGCCACATTTTTTGAATGCAAAAATGTACACTGATCAAAAAAGACTATTTTATAGAAAACTCACACAGGGCAAACACTCACATCTTGCTCAGAAAAAGTGATGTAAAGTCTCTGTTAAGAACTTTGGAATTGAATATGTGACATGGGAGACACTGGTACAGGACTGTTCAACATGGCCTGCCCTCATCAGAGAAGGTGCTGTGCTTTATAAGGAAAGCAGAATTGAAGTAGCTCAAAAGAAATGTGGGATGCATGGATTATCTGTGTTCAACCTATGGTAGAACATTCCAAGCTCATATAGGTCTGATCAGCCACAGTAAGAAACACTGTAACTTAACTCTAGTATGGTGATGTCATTTTGGTCCTCTGAGGACAAAGGACAACAACCAACCAATCAGTAAATTTGCTATAGATTTCCTTCCAAGGAGCAAACATCTGGTGATTTCATTGCTGCAGTGACTGTCTCTGTGATCTTTGAACCCCAATATATAAAATCTGACACTGGATCCCTTTCTGTTTCATTTGCCAAGGTCTAAGGTTTTGGTTTTTTTTTAATGGTAAGCTTCAAGCCAGTTTTGACCCTTGCCTCTCTCACCCATGTCAAGAGATTTCTTAATTCCACTTCACTCTCTGCCACCTGAGTGGTATCATCTGTGTATCCGAGAATGTTGATATTTCTCCCTGCAATCTTAATTCAAGATTTTGATTCATCCAGCCTGGCATTTTGCATGATTCGAACTTAAACTACTTAAGACTAACTTTAAAGTAATAGTCAATTTTATCCTTTCATGTAAGATTGCAGTAACTATACATGTGAAGATTGATTCATACTTCACAATCATAAAGCTATGAATGATCATAACAAGTGCATTATGAACTGCTTTCCATTATTTTATTTTTCATTCACTAAAGCAGTGCACATTTTCTTGGAAAATATGTATGTGTGTGTATGGCAGTGTGTATATATACATACATACACATTCTGTGGACTGGTGATTCTTTGTTCCTTTTAGTTTTAAATACTAAAATGTTATTCAGTGAATACATTGGTACATAACGTACAAATATCATTACATTGGAAGATTTCATTTGCCAACATTTCCTTAATCAAGTAGACTGAAAATCCAAAAATTAAGAATGTGCATAATTATTTTATGACTAATGCATAAAAAATATTAGGGAAGGGAAGAATAAGCAAGGAATTATGGCATTTTAAGAATACATTTGAAAACAAACCTAATAAACATATAGCATATTTTAAGGAGTATGCTAAATTTAATATTAACAAAATTACAATGCTCATTTTCTTTTCTCATTTATTTTTCTGTGTATTTTAACTGCTTTATAGGTATTCATTTCTAAGATTTTTTTAATTTTTTCACAAATTTATCAATACTTGATAACATACTCAATAGATACCTTTTTGGAAGATAAATATTGTTAAGCAAAACAAGTTAACATAGTGTTTGTTTCTGGAAATATGTATCTCATATTGAAATAATTTACATCTCCTACTTCTCTGCCAAGAAATGAAAAGCATTTAGTAGTGTACTGTAGGCAAATCAAACAGACTGGCTAGATTTTTCAATTGTCAGGAGAAGCATTTAACACCTAAGAAATCAGACAATAATGCAAATCAGGACTTGATTCATTGTTTTGCAGATTGTCTAAACAAGAAGGTGCTGGACAAAATGGTGATATGTATTACACCATAAAATGCATCATATGTACATTTTTATATTCTTTCTTGATTCTGGATATCTGGTTGTTAAACCATTACAGTACATCCTTGGGCATGTTTCTGCATTAGTACATTATCATAGTAGGTCTCTCCTGTGATTAGCTTTCCGAAGTCATTTAAATTTGTTTCCTTTTTCCTTACTGTGGTCATTTGGAAAATTATTTTCTTTCTCATTTTCCTCATTTCATTTTTCATTAGTTCATGCAAGTCTCCACAAGTTTTTCTGAATATTTTATATTTATCATTTACTATAAACATTTCTCAGGTACATTATGTAATTCATGAATATTTAGTAAAATAGACCCTATATAAATTTTAGGCAGAAAAAATTTTATATCCAGGTATGGGATTGTTGAATAGGATCTTCATATTTCCTACTCTTCTTAGCCACAACCAAATTGAGCGAATAAATTGGATCATGGTTATATCATGGGATACACTGATAACTAATTTTGTGGTTGCAGTTCACACAAGAAAAACATAAGAGGTACCATAAACAAATAGTAATCAATGATTATTACTGTTGCCTGAACTCAAAAGGTTGTCTTTCAGGATTTCTCTGGTAAAAATATTAGTTTCAATTCTTTAATGAAAAGTCTTTGCCTTATGTTCAAGCTGGCGATAACTCTCTCTGAATGAGGTAAAGCTTACAATCAGGTGATATAAAGTCCATATATTAAGACTCAAAACATTTTCCAGTTTCTAGATTATAAATTCCTACTTAGAAAAATAGCATTTACAAGACTGAATATAAGATAGCAAAAGTCTATTTAAAAGTCTTTGCCACAAACTAGAAATCAAACATGTTCAGGTTGGCATGATTTGCCACATATTGTCTCATATTGTGTTATAGAACACAAAGTCATTTCTGCAAAGAAATGGTAAATTTAAGCAAAGCATCAGCTACTGTTTGAAGTAATAGCAGAATATTGTTCAGAAAGATGGAAATTGCCATCACTGAATTTGCATTAGTTAGGCAACTTCGAGGATGACTTGTCCAATTCTATATGCTACACTTTAAAAGGAGTATTGTCAAATGATAAGGGCAATCAAAATCATTTTGTATAGGATGGTAAGGGCTTTAGAGCTAATGTCACATTAGGAACAGTTGGAAGAAGTAGTGATATTTAGCCTAAAACCAATAAAACATGATAATTGCCTCATAATATTTTAAGAATAGGCACTGTATACTATTTGATATGTAGAGGCAACTTAAGGATCAGTAATATTAAATTTAAGTTCAACCTCAGCTGTATAGTGACTGTATGACCTGGTGCAGTGCATATACTGAGTTTTCCTAGTCAATTGTCCTGTCAATGGCAAATCTCTAATTCTATAAGATACAGAGCAAATTCTATTCTTCAATCATAGAATGAGTATCTTCACTGGGACCTCACTTGAGCAATGAAATCACTAGTTAGAATTCTTCCAACTGCCTCCACCCCCATATATGAAGCATTTTCTTTGAAAGGAAAGCATGCATTCAAAGAGAAGAATTTGTTCGTGTGTTGCAAAGTTAAAAGACAGCATATATAATAGTTTTCTAACTGTGAACAGTGATGTAATAGAATATTTTCTTACAAAAATAATGAGCTTTTCCTCACTAGAATTGTCCAAGCAAAGTTCATTTAACAGCAGTTAGGAATCCTATGATTCCTAAATCAGGAGGGAGGTTAAGTATGTCATATTCTACTTACCAGAGTTTAATATGTTAGTAACCTTAAACAATGACTTATTCTCCTTGGGTCTCAGTTTCCTTAGCTACAAAATGAGAGGATTGAAAGAAAGGCACTCTAAGATTCCTCCCCACTATAGGGATATGATATGATATGATATGATATGATATGATATGATATGATATGATATGGTATGGTATGGTATGGTATGGTATGGTATGGTATGGTATGGTATGGTATGGTATGACATGGTGTGACATATTCTATAATGTGACATTATATATAACATGATATAATATTATATACATACATATGTACTAGAATATATTTTATGTATAATTAGGTCTCTTACAACCTTTAATAATTTTCATAGCATTTTGCCTTCAGAGTCTGGTCTATACTAAAGCTAAACTTACTTAAATAGGCTAGAATTCTTGTCTCTCATTTTTCTTACAAAATAATAAAGCTGAGTTCTGAATCTGATTAAATAAGCACATTAGAGAAATCTAATATGAATTACAAAAATAAGTTCAACTATCTATCTCAGTCTAGATTGTATGGCTTCAGAATTAAATAGTTATATAGGGAATTAATTTAAGAGAGAAGAACATTGCCATGAACAATAGGAAATCTCAGACAGAAATCCATTAAAATGAGTTTAACAAAAAGTAATTCTGTCAAATGATATACTCTCCTAATCCAAATTGTAAGGTAAAATATTTGCTATCTTATTGATACATTTAACCTCATTATATCTAGAAATATAGTGTGCTTTTCACCTCCAAATAATTTCTTCACTTATTTTTGTATAGACTTTTTGCCCTTTAGAGATGATATATAAAATCATAGAGTATAATACTGAAACAGATCTTGAGAAGTGTAGCACTTATCATGGTGCAATGAAAAGAGAATTTATTTTAGAGTGTAAGTAGCTGGTTCTCATATATTCCATTTACTAGCCCTATGACCTTAGGCAAATCACTTAAACTCTTTCCATAAATTACTCCATATGTATAATGATGATATCATCACTTGCACTCTCTACCTTACAGAGTGGTTGAGAGTCAAGTACTTTGTGAAACTTAAATAGCTGGGTAATCACATGTCTCTCTCATTCACTTACCCAGTGAACTGCCAGACTGCCATTTCACCTTTCATAACATCTCTCACATCTAAACCTTTCTCTCTACTCACAAAGCTAAACCTTAATTCATGTCTTAATCACCTCTTTCCTAGGTTATTACACCTTTTTAATTGATCCCCTTGCACTGAGTGTCTCCTTCTCCTGTGTATCCCATAATCTGATGCCAATCTCATTTTTAAACAATCTGACCATGTGACTCCTTTAATAAATTCCACTGATGGCCTATTGTCTCTAGAACAAAATATAAAATCTTCTGTTAGATTTTTCAAGCCATATATAAAATGGCAAAACCTAACTTCCCAAGCTCATTAGACATTATAGCCTTACCCATATTGTTCAATTCAGCCAAAAAGAAATCCCCACTCTTCTTTGATTCCCTCCCATACATCTACCTTATGGGGTCCTTGTTTCATTGAAAATTCAACTCAAGAGGGCAGAGCCAAGATGGCAGAGCAGGAGCAGGAGCCCACATGAACCCCCCCTTCCAAATCCCTCAAGAAATCTGTAATAATTACTCTAAACCAATTATAAAACAGCACAAGCCACAAAATGACAAAGAAAAGCAAATGTCCAGCCCAAGACAATATAGACAGTCTACAGGAAAGATCTATTACACTGCTGCTCTGAGTATGGACAGAAATGCAGCAGGCCTTAGCACACTGAATCACTGGTGGCTGCAATGATTTCGAGACTTCTCAAACCACGAAGGTCGAAGACACCTTAGAAGGTCAGTGGGAAATGTCTCTCACCTGACTAAGAGAAGAGCCAGCCTGAAGCTGACCCCAACCCCAGGGTAGTGGCAAGCCACTGCTGAAGCTACAACTGCTTCTGGAGCCCTCCATTTAACAAAGAGCTCAAAGGTCAAGTGATTGAATGGGAAGATAAGCAAACGGGGAAGAAAAGAAATCAAACTATACGTTCTTACTTTCTTGATGAAAAAGTATTTTCTTACATCATTAGTGATAAGGAAGATCAAATGATGAGACCAGAAGAAGACAAAAAATTCAAGGACCTTGCATCTAAAACCTCCAAGAAAAATATGAATTGGTCTCAAGCCATAGAAGAGCTCAAGGAGGATTTTGAAAATCAAGTAAGAGAAATAGAGGGAAACTGGGAAGAGAAATGAGTGTAATGCTCGAAAATCATGAAAAATGATTCAACAGTTTGCTAAAGGAGACCCCCAAAATGCTGAGTAAAATAACACCATTAAAATTAGGCTAAAGCAAATGGCAAAATAGGTCCAAAAAACCAATGAGTAGAAGAGGGGCTTAAGAAGAAGAATGGGCCAAATGGAAAAAGAAGTCCGAAAGTTCATTGAAGAAAATAATTCTTTAAAAATTAAAATGGAACAAATATAAGCTAATGACTTTATAACAAATTAAGAAATTATGAAATGGAACCAAAATAATACAACAAAATTAGAAGACAATGTGAAACATCTCATTGGAAAAAGAACTGACCTGGAAAATGGATTCAGGAGAGAAATTGTAACATTATTGGGCTACCTGAAAGTCATAGTCTAAAAAGAGCCTAAACATCATCTTTCAAGAATTGTCAAATAAAACTGCCCTGATATTCTAGAACCAGAGGCATAACAGAAATGGATAGAATCCAGTGACCATCTCCTGAAAGAGATGCCAAAAGGAAAACTTCTAGGAATATTGTAGTCAAATTCCAGAGTTCCCAAGACAAGGAGAAAATATTACAAGCATCCAGAAAGAAACAATTCAAACATTATGGAAACACAATTAGGATAACACAATATTAGGAATTTCTACACTAAGGGATTAGGGAGCTTGAAAGATGATAATCCTGAGGTCAAAGCAGCTAGAATTAAAATGAAGAATCACCATTCCAGCAAAACTGAGATAATACTTCAGTGTGAAAAAAATGGATTTTCAATGAAATAGAGGACTTCTAAGAACTGGTGTTGAAAAGATCACAGCAGAATAGAAAATTTGACTCTCAAATACAAGAATCAAGACAAGCTTGCAAAGATAAACAGGAAAAAAAACAATGAGAGACTTCTTAAACAAGAACTATTTACATTCCTACACTGAAAGATGACATTTGTAATTTATGAGACCTTTCTCAGAATTAGGATAGTTGGAGGGAATATATGTGTGTATCTATGCATGTGTCTGCATATAAGTGTGCATTTATGTATGTATGTATTACATATGTATGCACATATTTATGTGTGTATGTATATATGTATGCATGTATATATACATATATGTATATGCGTGTATGTATATATGTATGCATATATATGTATATATACATGTATATATACGGAGAGAGAGAGAGAGCGTGAGAGCGCAGGGTAAGAGGAATAAGAAGGAATATTTACAAAATAAAATGAAGTGTTGAGACAAATGTACTTGGAGAAAGAGAAGTGGAGAGGTAGAATGTAGTAAATCATCTCACATAAAAGAGGCAAGAAAGAGCTTTTACAATGGAGGGGATGGGGGGAAGGTGAGAGGGAAGAAGTGAACCTTACGTTCATCAGATTTGGTTTCAGCAGGGAATAACATACACACTCAATTGATATGGAGTTTATCTTACCCCACAGGAAATCAGGGAGGAAGGGAATAAGGAAGGGGAATAACAGAAGGTACAGTATGTTTGGGGAAGGGGTAATTACAGCAAATACTTTTGTAGAAGGATAAGTCAAAGGAAAGCTTAGAATAAATAGAAGGTGGGGTAGCATAGAGGGAAATATAGTCTTTCACAACATAACTGTTATGGAAGTGTTTTGCATGACTACACATGTATAACCTATATCAAATTGCTTGCCTTCTCAATGAGCATGGATGGGGAAGGGGGAAGAGAGAGAACATATAATTCAAAGCTTTAAAAATCAATGTTAAAAATAATTTTTACATGCAACTAGGAAATATGATATATAGGCAATGGAAAACAGAAGGGAAGGTGATAAGAGATGCGGTGTGTGTTGGGGAAGTAAAAGAAGAGAGGGTAAATTGGAGGAAAGGGTAACCAAAATACACACAGTCATAAGGTGGGGTGAGACAAGAGATGGGGAGAAAAATTGAAATTCCAAATTTTGTGTGTGTTGAAAACTGAAAATAAATTTAATAAGAGAAAAAGAAATAACACTGATTTGGGAGGATCCAGGTTTAGTCTCATCGCTGTCAGTTTGATGTGTGGCCTTGGATATACTATTTCTCCCTTCTGGGCCTCAGAATTTTCTTCTGTAAAATGACATGATCCCTTTAATGTCTATTCCATCTTCAAGTTTCTGTGACTGCACAAATTGGAGTATTAAGATAAATTTTTGAGACCTGGCAGGTAAAATATTTTCCATAAAATGAGGTTAAATTCATTTGCAATATTAAATGATGTGCTAGTATCCAGTCCTCCTATATGACCTTGCAAAGGAATGGAGAGGAGACTCTGAATGGAATGGGTAATAGGGTACTTCAAATGGCTTATTAATTGGGACCAAATCCAGAAGCTTCAAAATAGAAAAAAGGGAATTTGGACTTCACAGGTTCACAGGGATATCTGCAAATTCCTTATATTCATGAATCACCTGAAATGGAAGAGGAGTAGGATAGCCATCTATTATACCAAGGTGAGAGCTTGAATTTGAATTGTTGCTATAACTGCTTGTTGAAGACAAATATGGCAAAAATTTGTAATCTGTCATGCTATGACTAAGGGAAACTAAGGCAAATGCTAATCAAGAATTTAGGTTGCCTACCTCTTGGTGGAGGTGGGAGGTCCATAGGTTTTATTACACTTTTGTAGCTCTGAACATTCCAACATACATGGAGGATGGGGGGGGGGGGGGGGAGTGGAGGTGGTGCTGCTATCACAGGTTCTTAGATTTGCATTCATAAAAGGAAAGGCAACTTTTGAGGGATTAACAGTCACTTTAATCAAACACATGTATCATTCCTTTAACCAAGCACATATATCATTTATCTAATTCAGAGTAGTCAGCATCTAGAACTTCAGAAAAAATACAGAAAAATCAAAAAGTCAACAGACATGGCTTCCTCTACCTGAACTCAGTAGACAATTTGACCTCAACTGTATGACCACAGTTACTAGAAAGGGAAGCATGATATCTGGGTTCTCAAAGCAGTGGGACTCCTTAGTGACTTTTTAGAGACCTCATCTGGCCAACAAACTCTTCCAGTCAGTAAACCATAAAGCAATCAACAGAATTTATTTCCTCTGCCTGACCATAATTCAACAGACAGGTACAGCTATCTGAATATCATTACCAGAGAGGGAAGCATGACATCTGGGTTCTCAAAGTTGGGGGAGGAGGGGTGCTCCTTAGCAGCTTCCCAGAGTCCTTGTCTGGCATTCAAACCTTCTTGCAAAAATTAAGCCCCAGAGTAAAACCTCACCCTCAGAGTATTTATACCATTTTTTTAGAGCCAAAGGGCATCCCAACCCTTGAGAATCAGTGACTCATTAACAAAAGTTGTGTATGTTCCTATAAATCTTCCCTAATCAAACTCCCCTTAACAGGCATACCAATTAATGAATGGAGAATATCTTTAATCACATTTCCAATACAAATACATATACTGTTTCTAGTTAAAGAAACTCTTGTTTCTGTACTTACTCCTAGTAAAGACTCTTGATTGATAAAGGAGAGATTCAGTCACTTCATTATACTAAAACAAAAACAGCAAAAGACCCTAATTTTATTTGCATATTTGCATTACAAGTTAACATAGGTTTCCAGATTTTTTTTTTCAGTTTATTGATCAGTTATGCTGATTCCTTTTTCTCTAAAAATACTATTTTTCATATGGGATGGTTTGGAGGAAAGGAGAAGGGCAATACCTAAAATAACTATGGTGGTATATAAAACAGAAAATATCAATTAAACACTTTTAAAAAGAAAGATTAAACTCAAGTACTATTTTCTGTTTGAGGCCTATTGTGATCCTCACCCTAACTGCTAAGGCCCTCCCTCCCAAGGATGTGAAGAGATAAGGTGAACCAGAAGACATCAATGCATTGAAAAAAAAAAAGACATGAGAGGAGGGGAGGGGAAGGGTGGAGGGGAGGGGAGGAGGGGAAAGGAAAGGATTAAAAAGATGCTCAACAGTGTCAAAGTCTACATGCAGTTCAAGCAATCCATTACATTTGTCAGCTCAGAGATCTTAAACATCTTTGTTGAATCATGAACCCTTAAACTGAATTTATGCCCTAACCCTATCTTTTCACCTATTGATACTGATATTCCCTATAGAGAAATGAAACATTCATCTAACATGCTCTTAAGAGGAAAGTTAGTTGATATCCTATTTGTCACTACGCTGACTGACTGAAACCATTCCATGTAAAAGTATTAGATTCTAAAAAGTGATATTTTCCTCAGTCTTGGACAATATTTATCAGTATCAGATTGAAAAACAAGGGGAATAGGAAAATGTGTTTTGGATGTTGCAAGTCTAGTTACTGATATAATTAGACTAATTGCTAATAGCTTAAAGAAAGGGAAAGTATTTGAATAAAAGATTACTTATCAAAAGTCCTTTTCAGCACTGTGAAATTTTTCATTGATTAATTAAGCCTGTGGAGAAATACAGAAAGAAACGATATATGAAAAACATGCATATTTTAGACTAGAAAAAATACAGTCCAATGTAAACAAAGAATTGATTCTCTTTGCAGATAACAACACATTTATATAGAATATAATTGAAAACCATAACCTTTAGTTCATTAAAGTACATGACATATAAGTTTCTTCAGACTCCACTGGTGACTGAACTTTTTTCCTGTAATTCTGCCCTTAGTATAGCCTCCAGTCATTTTTATACTCCAGAATAGGGTAGTCTTCCATAAAGAGAAAAGTCCTGCACCTTCAGATAACACAGGCAAATTGATGCATTATAGAAATTCCTCACATCATTTATACATGTCTAAATGTAATAGCATGAGATGCATCACCATAAATCATTTCTCTTTCATTATTTAAAGACTACTGAGGGTCACCTTCAAAGCTAAGACAATATTAGCTGTATTATTTTTATTGGACAGCAAGGAAAATTAATCTCTGATTGAAATGCAAATATATTTTCTACTCCAATTTCTTTCTCTTTCTCGCTCTCTTTCTTCCTCCCTCCTTCCTTCTTTCTTTTCTGTTTGTTTGATCAGCCTGTAGTAGGTAATGTGAAAGGGAGGGTTTCTGACCTGACTTGAGTCCATTAAGTAACACATTGAATGCCAGGCTATTAGATAAGAATGGCAGGTAATTTAAGTGAGAAAGATTCATGAGAAGTCAGTTGTAGAATTTTAAAATTCTCAGTAGTTTATTTATCAACCACACAAATGCACTTATTTTTGCAAAGATATAAAATGACAAAGTTTGTGCATGAACCTTTATATTATCGCTATTTTTGGTGACAAATTATATTTTTATCATCTAGTCATTGATGCCAGACTATCAACTTGGAACTTAATTTTATATGGATAAGGAAATAATAAAAATCATAGGTACTTTAGAAGCCTAGAGGATCTCTCAGTAACCAACAATTTAAATGTTATGTGGTTAAAAGGAACCCAACTACAGCATACCAGCAAAGTCAGTGTACATTTCAATAATGTTCAATAATGATGTGGATCTCACTACCTCCCAAGGCAGTGCATTCCAAAATATGAAGCTTTTCATGATATTAAATCTAAATATGCCTCTTCATCATTCACTCATTGCTCTTTCCTTCCTTCCTCTACCTTCTGGTTCCAAAGTGTCTCTGTCTCTCATTCTTTCAGTCTCTCAGTCTCTCTCTCTGTCTCTCTTTCTCTGTCTCTCTCTCTATATATGTGTGTTTGTATATATACATATGTGTATGTATATACCTATATACATATGTGCATGTCTACATACCTAAACATATGTGTACATATATTTACATGTATGTGTATATATATACACACACGTGTATTCGTATATAAATGTTCATGTGGAGGGTGTATAAAACCCTTATTCCACCTATGCATTCCCATTTCTTTCATCCTTACATGGTATTTCCTTAAGACTATTTATCATTCTAGACTACCTTTGGAACTTTTCTATTTGTAAAAATGGATCATAAAACTCAAATAGTCCACATTTGGGAAGAACAGGGTAGAACACGGCAGGACTCTTACCTTCTTAACATTGGATATTCTGGCTCTCCTAATGAACCCAAACTTTGAACAAGCATGGTTCTTGTCATAACATCAACACTGTTGTTTCATACTGGGTTTATAGTTTGCCAAAATCTCTGGTCCTTTTTTTTTACAAATAAATCACTGCCTAACCAAGCATCCAGCATCTTTTACTTTTGAACTATAGTCTCTTAAGCACAAGATTTTACATTTCACTCTATTAAAGTTCTTCTTATTTAATCCCAATTTTCTAGCCTGTCAAGAGTCATGGGAAGAAATGGGGCTCTGTTTCATGGCATCTTCCAGTTTTGTTTTTTTTATAGTATTATAAAATCTCAAATAATTGGCAGGGATCTTAGTAAATATCTAGTTCATTGCTTACTGGAAAGAAAGTTCTTTAGAATAAAACTGATGAAAAGTCAAACAGCCTTCTTGAGGAACTGAAATTAATTCCTATATGAACTGAAAAGGCAAAGGTCATTGCAAAGCTTTCTCCTGATTCCATTCATGTGGCTAAAGTGTGGATATAGCATTTTTTAAAAGGAATACTTACATATAAATACAATTATATGGACATAATCCTAGTCCCCAGTATAGTATGCTTCCATGTTGAAAGAAAAAATTCTCATGCCTCCAACAATATAAAGTTTGAGACCTTTTATTTTCTCCTCCAACAGGAATAACTGTCTAACACAGGTGAAGAAAAGGCCCTGAGATGACCTTGAGACAGTTTGAAATTGAGCACCTAAATTGTGTTTCCCGGGACTGTAAACATTTTTTTCCTTGCTTGTATTAAAAAAAAAATAGTGGGGCTATTTGACATTTAGAAATAGTGTGGATAAGAACTATATACCTACATGGGTTACATAATGCACTTACTTTTATTGATTTTCCCTATTTTTATTATTACTGCATGCATGTGTAACTGAACTCCACTAAAATGACAGAGATGAAAACAGCACAGAGTTTTCCAGTGTGAGGAGGCTGACAGAATCCGATTGCATATATCAACATTAACTCATGTTGTTGTTTATCCTTTGTTTTCAAAGAGGACCAATGAAATAACAGAGTGATGTCTTGATTTGCCCATGAATTGGATTTAAGTGAGGTAGATTTGCACAAAGTCACCAGCTTGACTCTAGAAGAGTCATTGGAGATGTGTGAAGACAAAAATCAAGATGACTAATGATAGCACAGGAAGCAGTGGATAATCTTGATATCTTCAATGTGGGACCAAGCTCTAAGTGCTCCATAATGCCTTCTTCAACTACCTTTATGCATATTAGAACA
This sequence comes from Bettongia penicillata ogilbyi, assembly GCA_023548195.1. Taxonomy (NCBI): domain Eukaryota; kingdom Metazoa; phylum Chordata; class Mammalia; order Diprotodontia; family Potoroidae; genus Bettongia; species Bettongia penicillata. Next base: position 749,911 of record JAJHZJ010000347.1, on the reverse strand, counting down.
AATTGGTCTACCTAGATAAGTCATTATATGCTTGGGATAGACATGCCTCTAAATCATCAATAGGTTTGAGAACTAGTGGTTACCTGAACCTGGTTTATCCCATATGCCAGGACAGTTTAATCAGGGTTTGGTTGCTGTACATGAAACAGCCTCTTGGACACATAGGTGAGAGTTGGGTGGCAGGTATATATGTGGAATCCCAGAAAAGAGGACTAGAGATAGATAATTTTCTGAGAACTTTAGAGAAAATTACATTATCATAGACAGCCTTCTGGTATTAGGAGAAGTTCATAATCACTAGGATAAATGTGTGAAATATGCATGATAGCACTCATGTATGCATGATATGGATATAGATAGTCTGTAGATAGACAGATATAGAAATGTTATCTATATACATTCAGATATATAAATATATAAATATATAAATATGCCATATATGTAGATGTGCGTATACATGAGTGTTTATGTGTGTACTAACGTATGTAGATATGTGTGTGGTGTGTTTACATATTTGCACATAATAGGTTTATTCAAATATTTTCTATCATCTCTGTCTACTTATCTCTCTACCATCAACTTATCCACCATACATACACTTCTAGTTACATATCTGTCTAAACATTTACCTTTTGAATAAATCGTGCAGTCAGGTTAGGTAGTTTCTAAGTATTCTTCTATTTCAGTCTATGAGGCATAAGAGTCATATTTTTTTCTAGAATTAAGTCTTAGGCAGAGTTATAATGGTAGAATAAAGGCAGAAAATCAACAAAGCTTTCCAAAATTCTCCTCCAAACAACCTGAAAATAATGTCTAAAAACTGAATCTGGAGAAGAAGAGTCAACAAAAGGACAGAGTGAAACAAGGTTAAAATCTATGACAAGGAGGTTGGAAGGAAAGGTCTGTCTAATTGGGGTGAGTGTCTTAGGCCAGGATAAGCAAGGCAGCAACAGGTCTTGCGGGCAACAGTATCAGTAGTGGTGGTTTCTAGAGTTTTCAGCCTGCAGATAGCAAAGGGGGAAGGAGTCAGACAATAGGTCAAAAGGAGATTAGAGAGAGACCCTTTGCTGATCCTGGGACCAAGACTGTCAAATTAGTTATATATGATTCTGGGTCATAGTCCCAAGGCAAGGAGAAGGACTAGCAAAAGCAAAAGTCCCTATGGTCACTCATGAATTAGAACCCAGATCATGAGAGCAGTAACCACACTTCTTAGATCATACCACCTGTAAACAAATGAAAACATACAGACCCCTCCCATCAGAATTAGTTATACAAAGAGCAGTAAATAAATAGAGAAGTAAATAAAAAGAGAGTAGAGGCCAAATTTAACATAATAGTTATAAGTCAAGAAAGAGGCTGGGAAATGGGCAAAAACATCCTCAGAATCTGACCACAGAAATTTGCTATGGTGATAGAGAAGAAAATATATATATGTGTGTGTGTGTGTGTGTGTGTGTGTGTGTGTGTGTGTGTGTGTCAGAAGAAAACAATGAAATTGAAGCAGTTACATACAAATCCTCAAAGAAAAATGGAAATTGATCTTAGGCCTTGGAAGCACTCAAAATGAATTTTAAAAATCAAGTAAGATAGAGGGAAAATTGGAGAAAGAAAATGACAGTGACACAAGAAAATCATGTAAATGATAACATGTAGCCTATATCTGATTGCTTACCATCTTAGAAAGGGGAGAGGAAAGGGAGGATATTTGGAATTCAAAGTTTTAATAACGTTATATAAAAAAATGAAGGTTACAAATTTTCTTTATATGTAATTGAAAAATTAAAAAAAAGACATTATAAATGAAAAAGTATGCAATAATACCTTACAATTAATTATAATATAATAATTTACTATATTAATAATTGGTAATAAGTATTTCAAATCACATTAGATATAATTATATATTTAATATATTAACATAATTATATATTAATTACATTATGCAATATGCAATAGTATATTAATATTAACTATTAATTATTAATGATAATATTTGTGCTAAAAAGATGCATTTAATATTTCTGCCTTTCTGCATTGGACTGTGAGGTTGTTAATGCCCCAGTACATGGTCAGGGTCAGTTTTGGTGTCAGCTTATATGTATGTTTATGAAATATGTCAAAGACACTTCCAAATTGAGTTATATGGCATGAACTATTTGTAAGCTATGAGTCAATCTTTGAAAAAGAAGTATTTCTTTTATTTTTTAGTATATCACAATACATTTTCTGAGTAAAGGATAATGTTTATATTAAGAACAAATAGCAAACAAAGAAGTTGAAATCCCAAAGAAAAGTAGAAGTATTTGATGACTACTAAATGAGTTTGTAGCATATGTCAATTTCATAAACACTGGTCCCATTTGCCTATAATTTTCAAGCATTTATTTTGTTATTCACAAATTACCATGCATTTTTTATAATGCAATTAAACAATTTAAATTGTATACCACTTTTATGTTGCTTATGATGAAAGACACTGTGGACACACTCCATTTTACATACATCCAGTAATTAAGATTTATGATATCGACTGAACCTATGATTTAATTTATATAAGGAGCTAGTCAGTAGTGTAACAGAAATTTGGACCCAATGTTCTTTCTTACATACCAAATGAAGATTCCATTTTTTTAATATGAAATCTATTTATATGACTTTGGGTTTTATCTTGTCTTTAGATCTTATCTTCTCTATCTATAAGTATATATGTGTGTATATATGCATATGTGTTTGTATATATATATATACACATACATACATACATCTGTGTGTGTATGTGTGTGGGTATACACAGAGAAGGTTGCTATAAACTTGAATAAATGGACTACTTTTCACCCTGCTAGCTCATTTTGGAAATGAGATTTTTGGTAAGGAAATCTAGCCTTGGATATCCCTTATTAATGAATGAAGTGCAATTGTGTATTTAACTTGAATGTGAAGTTGCATCCCATTAACTAATCTTATTTAATAAAGCAGATAGAGGTAGAACTAAAATAACACGAAAAAAGACAGGAACTTAACTGAGCTCTCCCCCAAACTCCTCAAATATCTTTAAATAATGACTCTAAACAAATTCTAGAGCATCTGTACCCACATAAGACAAAGTTAAACAATATTCCAGGCCCAGAAAAGATAGGTCAGTAGCAGATATCAGTTGCACCAGGGTAAGAGAGGAGTATAATTCAACAGAAGCCACAACAGCACAGCCCTGGCCCCAGAAAATCAGGAGAATGCCTTAGTAGACATTGAATCAGCAACAGCAGCAGCAGCTGCTCACCAGACCTCTCAGCCCACATTGTAAAGGGGTCCCTGACAAGTGGTCAGAAGGAGATTATAGGAATCTTTCTGCTTGTAAGACTCTGCTGCTTTGCCCATACTCAGATCCAGGTCAGAGACCTGGGGAGCAGTCCCAGGGCAAGAGCACTAGAAGACCAGAGCTTGCAGCTATAATGGAGGAAGGACCATCCTTACAATTCCAGGGTAGAAAAGAGTACTTATGGTCACTCACAGACCAGAGCACAGGCCAGGAAAGTAGTAAACAATTCTCCTTAGATCATATAACCTTGGAAAAATTGAAAACTTATAGTTTCCTAGAAGTGTCTCTGAAAACAGATGCACAAAACCCCTGAAATTTGGGACAATCTGCCCTCCACCCTTAAAGCAGAGTCCTAGTTTAATAAAGAGTTAAAAGTCAAGTAATAGGCTGGGAATATGAACAAACAACAGGAAAACATTCTGATCATAGAAAATTATTATGATGACAAGAAAGATCAAAACACACATTAAGAAGAAGACAATACAGTCAAAGTTTCTATATCCAAGGCCTCCAAGAAAAAAAAAAAAACATATTAATTGGTCTCATGGCATGGAAGAGCTCAAACAGGATTCTGAAAATCAAGCAAAAGAGGTAGAGGAAAAATAAGGAAGAAAAATGAGAGTGACAGAAGAAAATCATGAAAAACAAGTCAACAGATTGGTAAAGGAGGCACAAGAAATACTGAAGAGTACTGACTTAAATGGGAGAACTGGTCAAATGGAAAAGGAGGTTAAAAAAATTCTCACTGATGAAACAAATTTCTTAAAAAGTAGAACTGGGGAAATGGAAACTAAGATTTTATGAGAAATCAAGAAACAATGAAAAACTAGTAGACAATGTGAAATATAACACAGGACAAACAACTAGAAAATAAATCCAGGAGAAATAATTTTAAAATTATTGGACTACATGAAAACAATGATCAATAAACCAGCCTAGACATCATCTTTCAAGAAATAATCAAGAAAAAAACTCCCCTGATATTCTAGAACTAGAGAGTAAAATAGAAATTGAAAGAATTGGGGAAAAGATCCCCAGATGAAAACTCTCAGGACTATTACAAACACATTCTCAATCTCCCATGTCAAGAAGAAAATATTACAAGCAGTCAGAAAGAAACAATTCAAGTATTATGGAGCCACAGTCAGCATAACACAAGATTTAGCATTGTCTATTAAAGAATCAGAAGGCTTGGAATATGATATAAGAAAAATAAAAGAAGGTAGGATTACAACCAAGAATAACCTACCCAGGAAAACTGAGCATAATTCATAAGGGGGAAAAATAAATATTCAGTGAGATAGAGGACTTTTGAGCATTTTTGATAAAAAAATAAGTCAGAGCTGAATAAAAAGAATGACTTTCAAATAAAGACTCAAGAGAAGCTCAAATAGGAAAGAGAAATCACGAGACTTATGGTTAAACTGTTTACATTGCTACATGAGAAGATGATACTTGTATTTCATGAGTACTTTTTTTTATTATTTAGACAGATGAAAGGAGTATATATAGATAGAAGGCACAGAAATGAGTTGAATATGAAGGAAAGATATCTCAAAAAATTCAGGTGTGATAGAGGAGAATACTAAGAGATAGGGAAAGTGAGAGGTAGAATTGGGTAAATTATTGAACCTAAAAGAGAAAAGAAAAAGCTTTTAAAATGGAGGAGAAGAGGGTAGGGTAAGGGGGAGTAAGTGAACCTTACTCTCATCAGAATTAGATCAAAGGGTGAATATCATACACACTCAATAGTGTATAGAAATCCATCCTACCATACAGCAAAGTCAAAGGGGAAGGAGATAAGAGGTGTGTGTGTGTGTGTGTATGTGTGTGTGTGTTTATGTGTGTGTGTGTGTGTGTACGTGTATTACAAAAGGGAGGACAGATTGGGGTAGGGGATAGCTTGAAGTATAACATTTTTGAGGAGGGACAGGGCAAAAAACAGAGAATAAAATAAACGGGGGAAGAGGAAGGATGGAGGGAACTAAGGTTAGCAAGTGTAAAGAAATTGAAGAAAGTTCCTCTGATATAGGCCTCATTTCTCAAATGTTTAGGGAACTGAGTCAAATTTATACAAACAAGAGTCATTCTCTCATTTATAAATGATCAAATGATATGATCAGTTTTCAGATGAAGTAATTGAAGCTGTCTATGAAAAAAAGGGAAAAAAGGTGCTCTAACTCACTATTGATTGGAGAAATTCAATTTAAAACAATTCTGAGGTACAACTTCATACTTATTAGATTGGTTAGTAGGATAGAAGCAGCACATGACAAATGGTAGAGAAGATGTAGGGAAATGGGGTATTGATTCACTGTTGGTGGAATTGTGAAGTGATTCAAACATTCTGTAGAGCAATTTGCAACTATGCCCAAAGGACTACCCTTTGACATAGGAATATCACTACTAGGTCTGTATCCCAAAAGAGATTTAAAAAAGCAAAAGGATCTATATAAACAAAAATATTTATAGGAGCTCTTTTCTGGGGACAAATAATTAGAAATTGAGGGGATTCCCATAAATGAGGGAATGACTGAACGAGTTGTGGTATGTGATTGTGATGAAATACTACCGCACTATGGAAAATGATGAGTGAGATGTTACTCTCAGCAAAACGATCCAAGACAGTTCTGAAGGACTTACAATGAAAAATGCTATCCTCACCCAGAGATATAATTGATGTTGTTGAATACAGATTGAAGCATACTCTTTTTTTAGTTTGGTTATTTTTAATGAGAGGTTTCTTTTTTGGTCTTTGCTTTCTTTTATAACTCTACTAATAGGGAAATATTTTGTATGACTACACATGTACAACTTATAAAAATTTCAAAAAGCACATAAATAGGTCCTATCTCTGAGGATAATAGAGTTAGATACTGGTCCCAGTATTCTATTTATCCTCTTAAAGGAAATAAAGTCTCTCTAGAGAACATTGGAAGAAAAATGATGGAGATATCTATCCTGCTTCCCTTTAAGCTACATAAAAATGCTTCTATGCTACATATGGGAAGTTACCTTTCAACATATAAAATATAAACTATTTAGACTTGCTTCTGGAAGCACATTTCATCATGTTGTATATCTTGAAAATTCATCTCACTGATTTTACTTTGATCTGCACCACCTTTCCAAAATAGTTAGAGTGGGACACTAGATTCTCTTATGAGTATGTACTTTATGGATTCATGTTTCTCTGTTTTTTGCTTACAGTGGTTAACATAGTCTGAAATACTCAATATTTTGCCTAATCTTTATCCACTCTTTGTCTGCTTCTGAGGTCTTCTTGATCATAAAAATCCTTTACAATAGAAAGATTATTTACATTGGATTACAATGATATCACTGAGCTATCTGAAACTTACACAGCTACTCAAGACATTAAAGGGACTTTAGAGTATTGTCAAATAGTCAGTGGTTCATTCAAACTTGGGGAAGTAGCTTGCTGTCTTTTAAAAGTATAAATATGTCCTAAAGTTTAATTTAACTCTAACTTCACTTCTGTATGTCTTTTATATTGTTCTTGATGTAAGATTTTCTTTTAATAAATATTAGTTTTATTCGTGAAGGTAAGTGTCTATAGAGCAGGATCTATTTATTCTATTCTTCCTTCTTCCCTCCCTTCCTTCCTTCCTTCTTTCCTTCCTTCCTTTACTTCCTTCCTTCCTTCAAGAAGTTTCTCTTATTTGACAGTTTCTAGATTCTAAGTGTGAACCTTAATTATAATTTTAATTAATATGGCAGATGTGATATAGACAGTTTTGAGCTAAGATTTTATAACATTCCTCATTTTTTGTCTATATCTCATAGTAGTAATTTAGGAGGGAAGGAGATGAGTATTTTTACCACAATCTTATGGTGTGCAGTAGAAAGACAAATAAAGTACAAAGAGCTAAATTCTATTCTTAGTTCAACCACTACTACCTGAGCCCCATCTGTAAAATAACAGTATTATCAGCCTTTTGCCATCTGTGGATTTTTTTTTTTTTGAGTTTAATTAAGGTAACACATTAAAATTTGCCTTGAAAATCATGATAAACAAGTGTAGCCCCAATGTGATATTCACAGTGTCTATGGCAGCTATGAATATGCCAACACAATTCTGAATTGCAAAATACACCAGACTCTCCACATGGAAGATAGAACCAAAACATTTATTCAAACACCAAAAAGTCAAATTCCAATACCAAAAAGCCAAATCCATCACAGCAACAAAGAAATCCATATACAACAACAATGCAGAGGGCAATACCATCCACAAGCCACAATTACAATCACCGAAGATCTAACAGCAGCTAGACTAAAATGTTACAGGTCTTGAGACACTATATATTGAAGAGAAAAGAATTTGAGTTGTGTCCCAAAATATCATACCCAGAGAAGTTAAGCATAATCCTGAATAAAAAAAAAAATGGGCATTCAATGATTTACCAGACTTAAATGACTTTATTGGAAAAATATATTAACTTGATAGAAGATTTGACATACAAGATCCAAGAGAAGTATGAGGTAAATATCAAAAACTAATTTCAAGGCACTAAAAAGGACAGGATATTTACTTTTACAGGAAGAAATGTAAACTATATATCTAAGATTGTAATTAGTAATTGAGTACTCTGAGAGAATGACTTGAGTAGAGCTCAGTATGATGTGATTCTAAAAAGTAATACCATCTAGGAAAAAATAGAAAGAGTAATTGTCCGGGACTCACGGTCCCCGATCGACCCTTCCGGTGAGTAGTAACCCCTCACTCTGCTTCACGCAGCTTCAGACGTCTCTGGTCCCGTCCCCGGAGGCTGGAGCACGGGCGAAACCAAGCACGAGCCAGAGTGGTAGAGCAATGTAGATGTTTATTCAGTAGTTCACATCAGTCCAGTCCCCACGAACCCCCTCAGAGCATTGCCTTATATTCCTTATTCTTTCCGGGTTTTGCTGTCCGATTCCTGATTGGGGAGCTCAGCCTACTGTCGCCCCAGCCCCCTCCCCTTAGCCAGCCGTGCCCTGTGGCGATAGGGCAGGGGTCTCTCTGGACCTTCCCTCCCCATTCGGACCATCTGCTTGGTCCTGTCACAGGTGGCCAGGTGTGTTTTACTCTTACTGGGGCTCCCTCAGTACCTTCCCGAGGGCGGTATCGTGCCTTGTACACGAGCCTTCCCTGCACCCTTAGCCCGGAAGTCACGGGTGAGGCGCGTGATTGCGGGGGGGGGGGGGGACGGGTATAGACTCCTGGCAGTTACCTCTCTGCCCAGGAGGTCCGGGGACGGCCCCTGACAACTCCCCCTTTTTGTTTTTTAAGGTAAGTGAGAGAATAGGTCATGTGGTCTGTCTCCATGTCTGGTACCGAAAGTGGGCAGGGCCCCTGTCTTAGGCTATGTGGGTGGCCCCCACCTCCAGCATTTCTGGTAGGTGGACCCACAATAATCCTGTCATTGGGTACCTCTGCAGCCAACGGGTCTCCAGGTCATGGAGCCACAATATTCCTGTGGAAAGTTCATTATTGATTATAGTGGGGCACAGGGATGCTTTTGGGGCTGAGGCGAGGGTTAGCGTCTCTCTAAAGCTGTAATCCAAACTTGTGGATTAGAGTGATTTGTCAGGGAGCGGAGAGCCCACGCGGTATATTGCCGCTGTTGCGTCTGCCTCTGCCGAACCTGGCGTAGGCAGAGCAGGAAGCCCACGGCAAGGAGAAGGAATAAAGAGGCTGAGCCCACATAGCCCTTCACCCATGTAGATAGAGTAGAGAAGATAGAACTAAAGGTGGTGGTAACAGCGGGATCAATTTGGGTGGCATTAATATTGGCAACCTGGTGCCGGAGGGCGTGGAGGGTGCGCTCAAAGTTGTCGGACCAATTTCCTGTGAGCATCTGCGATAGTTTGCGGGACAAATTGGCAGCATGGGAGAGGTTTTGTTTGAATAAACACTCTCCCTACTATCTTTGGTCCTATACATGCTTGTACAGAACAATTCTGGCATGTAAAATTGAAAATTCCTGTCATGTTCTGATATGTCTCTAGTTTAGATCTGTAGTCTCTGTCCCATAGAAATATATGTGTGTTCCCTAGACATACTTCACCCATTAAAGTAATGTTGTTAGCTTTCTTTGGTGATGCTGCAGCAGGCATTCCCTGCACTGTTTGTCCTCTCATAGCTAGAATAACTTTGTCTAGTCCCTGAACAGGTCCTTCAACCTCAGGAGACCCTTTATAATTGATGTACATTTGTCTAGGAAAGTTTGGTGCATATTTTTCCTCAAGTAAGTATGTAAGATTGTGACATGAATATAACATTTCTGTGTAGTTTCCCATAATCAATTCTTTCTCCTGACAAGTATGTGCGTGACAGTTCTCAAATGGTAAAAACCTCATATACAGATGTCAAAGGGTTACATTTCTCTTCTTTTGTAAGTTACAAAATGGCCTAAATTTCATCCCACGAACAAGTCCCACAAAGTCCTTGTCTGACCAGACTACTATTGTCCCATTTATCCTCCAGGTGAATAGATTATAAGCGTGTCATGTATCTTTCTCATCCAATGTCTCTTGTCCGTCCACAATAGTGGCACACCAGGGATACCCCTCTGTTCCATTCACCTATATGTATTTAAAACCAAACCCATTCCAATTCCCAGAAATACCCTTCTATAGACAAAGTGGGAAACCTGTGACTAGTCCTGAAAAGTTAGTGTCTCTGAAAGAGTCCCATTATTATCATAGTCTAGTCCATCATCTTTAAACATGTGAGAAATATTGCCTTGGATGATAAATTTGGTTATTGTCTCACTCCATGACATCACCCTTAACCATGGTGGATTCGTGAGGAACGCCCATCTCTGTTGTTCCTTCGGTGCTGGGTCGATGGACGCAGTGTTCTTTGAGTGTCATAATAAGTACAAGAAAAATGAAAGGAGTCATTGTGACCTAGTTGATTAAGCTTCTCCAGAAGTTTTTTCATCCGCCGCTGATAGCACCTCCTCACTCCCATCCTTTTCACTGGAACCCAAACTTCTTTATTATCATCTGTTGAAACACAAACATACCCTTTTCCCCACGTTAACACTGTATGAGGACCAAATCAATTTTTATTCTCATCGTGCCACATTACTTTACTGGCTGCTTTCAGGGCACTTGTTATTGCTGATTCATTCTTTGCAGACTCCTTATTAGGAAATGTTAAGAATTTCATAGCAGCCAATAAGCCATCATTATAGAATTTTAAATAATTTAGAATATAAACAGCCAAACAGCCAATTGTAATTTATCATCAATTTAGAGTATAAACAGTCAATTGCGAATTTATCAACTCTTGGTCCAACTCCTCCTTTTTCTTTTTGCAAGTAAGTGTCCAGGGATCGATTTGCTCGTTCCACTATAGCTTGACCAGTGGGATTATGGGGGATTCCAGTGACATGTAAAATGGAAAATTCCACCATGAACTGTTCAATGGCTTTGCTGACATAAGCTGGACCATTGTTTGGTTTAATGCTTTTTGGTACTGCATGATTTAGAATGTGACCGAGTGTGTGTGATATAAAATATTGTTGTTTTGGCCCTTATTGCTGGTTGAACTTCCATAGTTATCTGTTTAATACTATCTACCCTATCAGGAATATAGGCTGACTCTACTCTAGGTATCAATGGTACTGTATAATAATGCTTGCAATACTTCATATAATTCATTTTGTTGTGTAGAAGTAAATGTTGTTTTAAATTTATGCATCTCCTTTTTAGATGGAATATACATAGATGCCCTAAAATTTTTTGTTGCATCTGTAAAAACATTAACTCCCTCTACCAGTGAGGAAGAGCATTTGTTGGCCCAAGATCATGGCCACGTGGCAAATTGCTGCCCAAAAGGAATTGGGAGCCCGTGTTGGAAATTCTGATTAATCAATATCTGCCATTCCACAAACTCTTGTATGCAGTTCTCTGTTTGTTGACTTGTATACATAGTATATATTGTGTGAGGTTTCTGTCCTATTAACATCCTTACTCTCTTCACTGCCTTATGTATGATTTGGGCTACCAGCACGGCATAAGGCAGACAAGCTCTGTTCGTCATCTGAGCCAAATGTACCCACTCAATAATCCTTTGTTTTTGATGTAAAACTCCAGTGGGTATTTTTTCAGTGAATAAAATTGTTACTTCCAAGTCCTGTGATTCTAATATCCTGCTAATAGTATACCCCATAATCTTTTTCTGCACTAATTTCAAACATTCCAGTGCTTCATCTGTCCATTCTCTGCATGACTTTAATTGAGAAGGACCTTTCAATAAATCATATAATGGTTTCATTTGATCAGTTGTAATTCTCCACTGTGGCCTACACCACTGAATTTCTCCTATCAATTTCTGAAAGTCATTTAAAGTTGTAACCTTTATAGAATCTATGATAGGTGACTTCAAACTTAAGCCTTACCACCTTACATCATTGTTTCACAGGGTAGTTTCTCCTTCTCTGATTACATTTACTCTGGAAAAAAAAAAAAAACTTTTTAGAAATTAAGTTGTTAATAAGTTCAAACACTAAATTTAACTTTTGCTTAAGCCAAGGAATGACTACAAGTTCATATTAAAAGAGCAAGATCTTTTCTGCTTCATAGACCATTACATATTAATTTACCAATACATTGTCTTGAAAATGAAAATTTAAAACCGTTTAAAATTTCTCCTGTGGTTAACAGTCACTAAACTTTTACAAAAATTAGTTGAAAACCTTCAAAATAATAGTTTTCTTCTCTTGATCTAATCTGGAATGATAAAAGTTACAATTCGCTGTAGACCCAGCTGAATGATGAGTTGGGACTGCAGGGCAAAAATCTTAATGGTTCCATCCTTTACTCAAGTAAATTTTATTTCTGTGTCCACTCCTTAAGAACTTCTTTGAATGAGAGGGTTTTTGAATTCCTCAGCTGAAGGGAGGGAGACTTCTGGACAACTGCCCAGTGGCGCCAAGTCTATTCCATTCTGCTGGAGAGTTTCAAAAGCTTTACCTCTGCTGAGGTGTCCCTTTAAGATTTATGCATATTTCCAATTTGCCTAGTGCCAAATAATATAACAAATCCTGATCTGTCTTAAACATCCAATTAGGAGTGACACGTTTCACTTAAAATGTGAACAGAATAACTACCTTTTGGTTACTTCTCATTATGCAAAATACTTTTCTTTTAGGTGAGATTTAGGTGAAAATGCTGATCAGCCTGCCCCAGATCTCCTCTCGTCTCTCTCTCCACCCTCACAATTTGGCCAGAATTGGAGGGTAAAGCGAGAGAGAGTTTAAACAAAAACTTTCAAATAATTCCCAAAACTTTTATGCTTTCCTTAAACTTCATATCCATGTTGTTTTCCTAATGGGCTTTGATTAAAGCCCCCTTTAAAACTGCACAGACACTATGTCCCTGCATTTCCCATCCAAGACTACACCTTGCAATCACATAAACTAAATAATATAAGATTAGTTCCTCTCTTTCTCTCTCCCATACTTCTCCCCGATGCTGCAGTCATCAGAGAGAAGGGAGGAGGGGGAGGAAAAGAGATAACTTTCCAAGGTCTAGCTACCATGGAGCTGACCGTAATAACTCACAAACACACGCACACAGAACATGTAAAGACAGAACACATATACAGACAATAAAAGAATCCAAAAAACTGAGAAAAAATTGTCAGAAATCCTCTATACACATTATAACTCTGGCTTAATTTCTATCACTGTGTCTGGGCTGCTGAATTCACCACTGTGCCACAAATCCTGGGCAAATTTTTTGCTGTGCCACAAAACCAGGCCCTGGGCCAACTCTGGATGTATTTCCTGGTTGAATTTCTGACTGCACCAACTCCCTCTTTCCTCTCTGTCCTATCTGGTCATGATTGTCTCCTGAGCTCCCAGACTGCCAAGGTTGTATGGCCGTCTGTATATAAGCAGAGCCGGAGCCGTATTTTGCGGCAGCCTCTTTAAGATCTCTTAGGAATTTATAGAGGAACTGTCTATGCACCCTTTGAGGCTGTCCGCCCTGTTCTGGCTGAACAAACACAGGGAATAGGTTGGCCCCTTCCCAATCTACCTCCTCTCTATTTTCCTGCTGCTCTGGGACTTCCTCTTTTTGTATGTCCTGCGATTTCTTTTGGGGTCCCTCTCCTCTCTGTGGGCGAGGTTTTGTTCCTTGTCTTTTCCCGTGTCCTGCTCCCTCCTCCCTGATTCCTTCCTGACTCTCTCCTTTAGCCTCTCGGACTACACTACCCAGACTCCTCCATGGATACATAACAAAGTCCTGGGGATTGAGGAAGTAGGGGTCCTCTTTTTGGTATGAAGCCATCTGCTGCCCTATTAATCGGCAACGGGTCGGATCAATTCCTGTATGCTCTACCCATGGACTGATGGTTATTATTTTCTCGACCCAATCTCAGCAAATTCTTATGTGTATTTTTATCCCATTCTGCTTGCAGAGTTTGTACACTTGGCAAGCTAGAATTCCTTTGTCCTCTGGCCTAACCTCTCCTATGGATTGGGTTTGTCCCATCCTAGGTCTGCCTTCGGGGAGCCTCACACGAAAGAAATTTTCGCTTCGGCAATCCCCGGGTGCTTGGCTCTTCTACCCCCTGCCTGCAAAGGGTAGGCGAGTTACTCACCTCACCACGTCCGTCACAGTCCCTGTTCCGGGCGCCAGTTGTCCGGGACTCACGGTCCCCGATCGACCCTCCCGGTGAGTAGTAACCCCTCACTCTGCTTCACGCAGCTTCAGATGTCTCTGGTCCCGTCCCCGGAGGCTGGAGCATGGGCGAAACCAAGCACGAGCCAGAGTGGTAGAGCAATGTAGATGTTTATTCAGTAGTTCACATCAGTCCAGTCCCCACGAACCCCCTCAGAGCATTGCCTTATATTCTTTATTCTTTCCGGGTTTTGCTGTCCGATTCCTGATTGGGGAGCTCAGCCTACTGTCGCCCCAGCCCCCTCCCCTTAGCCAGCCGTGCCCTGTGGCGACAGGGCAGGGGTCTCTCTGGACCTTCCCTCCCCATTCGGACCATCTGCTTGGTCCTATCACAGGTGGCCAGGTGTGTTTTACTCTTACTGGGGCTCCCTCAGTACCTCCCCGAGGGCGGTATCGTGCCTTGTACACGAGCCTTCCCTGCACCCTTAGCCCGGAAGTCACGGGTGAGGCGCGTGATTGCCGGGGGGGGGGGGGGGGGGGGGGGGGGGGGGGGGGGGGGGACGGGGATGGGTATAGACTCCTGGCCGTTACCTCTCTGCCCAGGAGGTCCGGGGACGGCCCCTGACAAGTAATTATCTTATACAAAACTGTATGAGAGGAAAAACTGACAGAAAAATTGGATTGAGGAAAAAGTTGTCGTTCTGGAGCCCTATTCTGATCAGGAATGAATTAAAGAGGGAACAATGCATATATACGTAGAAGGGTATAAAGTCTTCTAAATTAAGAAGAAAATAAAAGGCTAAGGGAGGAAGGAAGGACTTCTTCTGGAGAAACCTACTCACATCACATGTGGGTTTAAGAGAGAATCATATATACATTTGGAAGGTAATAAAAATCTTCTAAATTTTAAAGAAATAAGAGGGTGCCAGGATAGAATAAGGGTCATAGAGAAGGGTGTCTCAATTAATGGGAATAGTCTAATGGGGAACTATATATATAGGAATGTATATGTATATATATATATATATATATATATATATATATATATATATATATATATATGTGTGTGTGTGTGTGTGTGTGTGTGTGTGTGTGTGTGTGTTTGATTACAGATATCTATGTATATAGATATGTGTATGTCTGTATGTATATATGTCTGTTTATGTGCACTGTGTGAATAAGCACACTCAGATATATGTGTATATATGTATGTGTTTGTATGTATATGCATTTATGCATACATATACCTATACTTATACATACAAACATATACATACACATACATATACATACACATGTATAGGAGAAAGAATGAAGTAAAAGGTGCACAACAGAGCACAAAATAAAACCTACAGAGAGGTCAAGAAAAAATAAACAGCTCTGAATACAATGTGCAGTATTTATTTTATTGACTTTCTTGAAATTGAAATTTATTGCTTTATATTTTGAATCCTCTCATATTCTTCTTTGAACATTGCAATGTTCTTTTCTTATTTTGTATTTAAGTTTAAAATTTTAAAAAATTATCCAAATCACCCCCATCAAATTTGCCTTGAACTTAATTGATTACCTGTTCAAATTATGATCAAAATGGAGTTTTTAACCACATAGTATGTAGTACACTACAATTTTGAGCAAAGGTCCATGCCAAGAAAGTGTAATCAACATATTATTCTAAATTAAAGCACTGGCTGAAATATTCTCCTGGTCTGCATTACAATCTGAGAATTGATGCCTCATTCTGCCTACTCATTTGGTATTCTCTGTAAATCTTCACCGAAGCTCCAGTTTGTGTAGTAAAGGCATTGAGATACATGGAGATCTTGACCCTACCAATATATTCCAGTTGTGGGACAGGTAAGGCAATATGGTAGTGGTGGTATATGGTTTATATGAGAAATGTTGAAGTGCTAGTCTATAAGACACATGGTGACCTTAAAACTCTGGAATATGGCCCCTGTACCAGTTTAAAATGTATTTGGGAAATGTTTAACAAAATTTCTAATGATGATTTATATTAGGCAATTGCCTTATTACTTTGTATTTATAGATCAGACAGTTTTTCCCACAGGAAAATGAGAATTTCTTTACATATTCTAACATAAATAGTAAAAGTATTTTATACCTTTGACAGCTAGAATTCAAACCTAGTGACAATGATTCCAAGACCAGATTTCCAGGATAATTAAATGGAAACCAGACCAAATTCCATAAAAAATGTAACTCTCCTGTCACATTCTCTTAACTTTTAATGCTCCACTGCTATATATGTATATATTGTCTTCCCAAAAGAATGTAAACTCCTTGAGGGTAGAAACTTATTTTCCTTTTGTCTTTGTACACCCAGTATTTAGCATAGTGGTGTCCAATAACAGGAATTAGTAGATTCTTATTGATTGATGAATGGTCTCTATAAACATGAAATGACATTCATAAACAATAAGGCCATGTGACATTGGTTAAACCAATAGTTCATGACTCTCATCTTCTAAGTAGCCAACTTAACCAATTTCAGCCAATCTCATTCACAAAAGCTATTTATTTTTTATTGAGCGGCAAATATGGGATAGTGGATAGGATACTGGATTTGGAGTCAAGAATGCATGGATGAAAATCTCTCCTTAGATATTAAATAGCTGTAAAACTTTGATCACTTCACTTAATCTCTCTGTGACTCAGTTTCTTCATCTGTAAATGGGAAAGAAGAATTTCATTTCACCCAAGGACCTGTTTAGCTCTAACTCTATATTCATATGTTCCTGTGAATACTACCTCACTTATAAAATACACAGTTGAAACTAGATATTTTTTACTTATATGCTACTCCTTTTAGATAAACTATTTAATAAGTCCCACCTTTGTCCTAAATTTGGGACTCAAATAGGAAAAATATCTTCATATCCTCCCATCACTTAACAGAGTCACAATAGAATTTACAGTAGGTAAATATTAAACCTAAGACTAAAAGTTCTTCATATCTGGTAAAAGAAATTGTCATTAAAGAGGTTATAAAGTCACCTAATAGATATGTATTAAAAAGCAGCTGCTTAATTAATTACTTAGCTTGAGTCATGTAATTAAAACTTGAGGCAATTTTTGCAAAGGGTAAAATGTAAAAATTGAAATGCTAAGTATACTATTAAATATTCATATACTAGTAATTTAAATACTACTATTTATATTGAACAATGAGAGGAATATGAAAATATTGATATAAGCATATATGACACTGAGTCATCTTTTCATGTCCTGTAGTATATTAAAACCATGACACACTAGACACAGTGGAAGTTAAATCTCTTAATGTCTTACTATACTCTCCCTTCAAACCAAAATAATGTTTAACCAGTATGGAGGAGGCATATCTATTCCAGTGAAAAATGTCTACAAGCCCAACTTATTTAGTCAATAAGTATTTATTAAACACCTGGAATATGCAAGGTGTTCAGGGAGATTAGTGCCTCTAGTATGAGTGCTTCCAAGCCCTTTTCAGGGTTTCTCAGACACCTTTGGTATCCACTTATCACCCAGCTCTCTCACCTGTGACTCTAAGAAGCTGGAGCATGTACAGTAGCCACACTTTAGTAAAATCATCTCAGTAGATGGGCTAAACCACATTGAGGGTGACTCTGGCATCTTCTGCATCTCATCAAGTTTAAGTGCTCCACGATGCCTGCTTCCACTACCTCTTTGGCCCATTGGAACAAATAACTCTCATTTAACCATTTTGCCAGAGGAAGTCTTCAAAAGGTCCTTCACTCTACCTGTAGCCATCACCAGTCATCTTAAATTTTGTCCTTCCACTAGACTCAAAAGAATCTGGAAAAGAAGGTGAAGATTGTGACTTTACACAACTGTCTCACTTAAATCCTATTCCCATGCAAATCAACATCACACATCATCCATTATTTTACTATTTCACTATTATATGATTTAACTCTTTTACTATCTTACTATTTTATTATTTTACCTCCCTTGAAGTACTGTAGGAAAGAAAAGGTGAATGAAGAAGCAATAGGCATGTAGATATATACACATACATACATACACACACACACATTGGGAGCAACTATAGTAAACATCCTGTAGACAGGAGCCCAGAGTTATTTTTTCTCCCTGGACTGGACTGAAATAGCATTGGAATGCAGCAAGCCCCTGGGTGTCTGACCAGTTTTTATTAAGGGCCACACTGCTAATATCCTGTCAGGAGAAAAGGAGTAGAAAAAGTATTCTAATAATTTTCCATTTCACTTGACCACTGTTTACTCACAACTATGGCAGGTGGAGATATAACTCTGTGGTAAAACACAAAAAAGTACAATAATTTTCCAAACATGATACCATTCACCACTGGTACATGGAATAAGTGCATGTTCATGAACAACACAAAATTCAGTAGACCTGAAAGACAACCTGAACTTCTTCTTTTTTTTAATTTTATTTATTTTTTTTAATATAAATTTATTTATTTAACATTTTACATTCATTTTCACAAAATTTTGGGTTCCAAATATTTCCCCTTTAGCCCCTCCCCTCACACCGATACACCAAGCATTCTATTTTCCCCTATCACCAATCTGCCCTCTCTTCTATCATCTCTCCCTTCTCTTGTCCCCATCTTCTCTTTTGTCCTGTAGGGCCAGATGACTTTCTATTCCCCATTAACTGTATTTCTTATTTCCTAGTAGCAACAACAATACTCAACAGTTGTTCCTAAAACTTTGAGTTCCAAATTCTCCCCATCCTTCCCTCCACACCCATTCCCATTGGGAAGGCAGGCAATTCAATATAGGCCCTATCTGGGTAGTTTTGCAAATGACTTCCATAATAGTCACGTTATGTAAGACTCCATCCTATCCTGCCCCCCATTGTTTCTATTCTGTCTTTTGATCCTGTCCCTCCCCGAGTGTTAACTTCAAATTGCTCCCTCCTCCCATTGACTCCATTCCATCATCCCCCCACTCTGCTTATCTCCTTCTCCCCCACTTTCCTATATTGTAAGATAGATTTTTCATACAAAAATGAGTGCGCATTTTACTCCTTCCTTTAGTCGAATGTGATGAGGGTAAAATTCATGTTTTTTTTCTCAGCTCTCCTCTTTTTCCCTCCACTAAAAAGTCTCCTGCTTGCCTCTTGAATGAGATATAATTTACCCCATTCCATTTCACCCTCTCTCCTCCCACTACATTTCTCTCTCACTGTTTACTTTAATTTCCTTTAAGATATGGTTGCATCCTATTCAATTGACTCTGTGCTCTCTGTCTCTGTATGTGCATGCATGTGTGTATGTGTGTGTGCGTGCATGCATGTACGTGTGTGTGTGTGTGTGTGTGTATGATCCTACCAACTACTCAGATACTGAAAAGTTTTAGGAGTTACAAATATTGTCTTTCCATGTAGGAGTGTAAACAGTTCACCTTTGGTAAGTCCCTTATGACTTCTCTTTGCTGTTTACTTTTTCATGCTTCTTCTCATTCTTGTGTTTGAAAGTCAAATTTTCTGGGGAGGAAGAGCCAAGATGGCAGAGTAGAAAGACTCACATATGCTACCTCCAAATCCACAGCCCATAAATTTCCTGTAAAAAGAACTCCCCACAAATTCTGGGGTAGTCCAAGCTGCACAGCAACACAGTAGAGGGGATTTCCATTCCAGAGAGATCTGAAAAACCAGCACCAAAGGTCCGTGGCACACCAGACGTGGAGCTCACCCCTGCAGTGCCCTGGCCGCGCGGCCCCAGAGGAGCAGATTTGAGCAGGCTTCAGGGAAAGAACCTCTGGCTGCCACGAAGGTCCCTTCACGCACAGGCACTACAGGTCGGTGAGAGAGACATCTGGGCTGGCCGAGAGGGGAGTGCGGTGTATCCGTGACTCGGGCCACCTCGGGAGGCAGCAGCAGAGGCAGTGGCAGAGGCAGCAGCAGCAGAGGCAGCAGCAGCCTGGGACTCCCGGAGCAGAAAGGACCTCAGGGCCATTACCAAAGGTCTCTGCATAAACCCCCTGAGGGAACTGAGACTGGGAGGTTGCCCTGCCCCCACCCGAGCACCAGAACTTCAGCTCACATTGATAGCAGCCCTGCCGACTGCTGAAAGCCCTGAGGCTGGGGAGCAGTATTTGAATCTCAGACTTAAAGCACTAGCTGGGTGGATCGGGGGGAGGGGAGGGGATGGAGAGGAATCTCAGAAGTCAAGCAACTAGCTGGGAAAATGCCCAGAAAAGGGAAGAAAAATGAGACCATAGGAAAAAAATGCTGAAGAAAATAACACCTTGAAAAATAGGCTAGAGGGTGGAGTCACGATGGCGAAGTAGAAAGACTCACATATGCTAGCTCCGAACCCACATCCCATATATTTCCTGGAAGAAGAACTCCCCAAAAACTCTGGAGCACTACAAGGTGCACAGAAAAACAGGGGAAAACATTTCGGCTCCAGAGAGCCCTGGAGAGCTGTCCCCAGGGGTCCATTGCGCTCTGGACAGCAGAGTCCACCCCTGTGTTGCCCTGGCCACATGGTCCCAGAGGAGGAGATCCAAGCAGGCATCAGGGACGGAATCTCTGGGGGCTGGGAAGGTCCCTCTGCCCACAGATGCTACAGGTCAGTGAGAGAGACGTCTGGGGTGGCCAAGAGGGGAGCGGGGTGTCTCCGTGACTGGGCCCCCTCGGTAGGCAGCAGGGGCGTCGGCCTGGGACTCCCAGAGCAGCAGGTAGAAGTTCAGGGCCATTACCGAAAGTCTCTGTATAAACCCACTGAGGGAACTGAGCCTGGGAGATGGCCCTGCCCCCACCCCAGCACCAGAACTTAAGCTCACATTTAATATCACTACTCCCACCGTGGAAAGTCCCCAAGGACTAGCTGGGTGGATCTAGGTGGGTGTGGACAGGAATCTCAGAACTCAAGTAACTGGCTGGGAAAATGCCCAGAAAAGGGAAGAAAAATAAGACTACAGAGAGGTACTTGAGGGGGTACAGATGTTTCCACCTTTCAATTCTGATGACGAGGAAATATTCTTACCATCAGGGAAAGATGTGGAGGTTGGGGTCTGGTGGGCTCAGGCCATGGAAGAGCTCAAAAAGGATTTTGAAAATCAACTTGGACAGGTAAAAAGTGGGAAGAGAAATGAGAGAGATGCAAGAAAAGCATGAAAAACGGGTCAATACCTTGCTGAAGGAGAACCTCTTTTTCCATTTGGCTAATTCTGCTTTTGAAAGCATTCTTCTCCTCATTGGCTTTTTGCACCTCTTTTGCCAATTGAGTTAGCCTATTTTTCAAGGTGTTATTTTCTTCAGCATTTTTTTGGGTCTCCTTCAGCAAGGTATTGGCCCCGTTTTTCATGCTTTTCTTGCATCTCTCTCATTTCTCTTCCCAGTTTTTCCTCCACCTGTCTAACTTGATTTTCAAAATCCCTTTTGAGCCCTTCCATGGCCTGATCCCATTGGGTATCTATTTCAGATGTTTGGGATACAGAGGCCTTGACTTCTATGCCTTTCTCTGATGGTAAGCATTGTTCCTCCTCATCAGAAATGAAAGGATGAAACATCTGTTCACCAATAAAGTAGCCTTTTATGGTCTTATTTTTCTTCCCTTTTCTGGGCATTTTCCCAGCTAGTTGCTTGACTTCTGAGATTCCTCTCCATCCCCCGCCCTAGATCCGCCCAGCTAGTGCTTGAGGTCTGAGATTCAAATGCTGCTCCCCAGCCTCAGGGCTTTCAGTGGTGGATGGGGCTGCTATTCAGTGTGAGAGATTAAGTTCAAGTTCTCAAGTGGGGTCAGGCCTGCCACCCAGGCTCAGTTCCCTCAGGGGGTTTATGTGGAGACTTTCAGCAATGGCCCTGAAGTTCTTTCTGCTCCGGGAGTTCCTGGCCTCTGCTTTCTCTGCCGCTTCCTCCTGAGGGGGCCTGAGTTATGGAGACACCCCACTCCCCTCTTGGCCAACCCAGAAGTCTCTCTCACTGACCTGTAGTGCCTGTGGGTGGAGGGACCTTCGCGGCAGCCAGAGGTTCTTTCCCTGCTCAAATCTGCTCCTCTCGGGGGCCATGCTGCCCAGTCAGGGCAGGGCTGGGCTCTACTGTCGGGTGCGCAATGGACCTTTGGTGTTGGTTTTTCAGGGCTCTCTGGAACCGAAATTTCCTCCACTCTTTTGCTGCATAGCTTGCACTGCTCCAGAATTTGTGGGGGGTTCTTTTTACAGAAAAATTATGGGCTGTGGGTTCAGAGCTCGCATATGTGAGTCTTTCTACTCCGCCATCTTGGCTACTCCACCCCACAACCTGTTCTTGTTGTGAGAGAACTCATCAGGTATCACATGGAAATAGTAGCCTTGTGTTAAACAAGGTTGGCAAATGAAGGCCAGCTTGTTGAAATTGAATCTGGATATACATATTCCTGAAGTGGTTATGGCAGTGAGAAGTTGGTTTAAGTTTTGCAATCAAGTCTAATCTAATCTCCAAGTTGGTATGCTTCCCAAAAGGAGTGAATGACAGGCTTGTGGCTATGTGATTGCCACTTTAAAGCACAAGACTATCACTCAGTGCATATGTTAACACCATGATGAATCATGTTGAAGTCAAAGCAAAATTTTATGATGACCTTGAGGTCATCATCATGTGCTAAAAGAGTACAAGTTTGTAATTCTTGGAGACATTAGTGCCAGAGTAGGCTCAGGCTATCAGACATGGCAGAGAGTCCTTAGGAATAATGAAATCAGAAACAGAAATGTCCGGGACTCACGGTCCCCGATCGACCCTTCCGGTGAGTAGTAACCCCTCACTCTGCTTCACGCAGCTTCAGACGTCTCTGGTCCCGTCTCCGGAGGCTGGAGCACGGGCGGAAACCAAGCACGAGCCAGAGTGGTAGAGCAATGTAGATGTTTATTCAGTAGTTCACATTAGTCCAGTTCCCCCGAACCCCCTTAGAGCATTGCCTTATATTCCTTATTCTTTCCGGGTTTTGCTGTCCGATTCCTGATTGGGGAGCTCAGCCTACTGTCGCCCCAGCCCCCTCCCCTTAGCCAGCTGTGCCCTGTGGCGATAGGGCAGGGGTCTCTCTGGACCTTCCCTCCCCATTCGGACCATCTGCTTGGTCCTATCACAGGTGGCCAGGTGTGTTTTACTCTTACTGGGGCTCCCTCAGTACCTCCCCGAGGGCGGTATCGTGCCTTGTACACGAGCCTTCCCTGCACCCTTAGCCCGGAAGTCACGGGTGAGGCGCGTGATTGCCAGGGGGGGGGGGGGGAGGGGGAACGGGTATAGACTCCTGGCCGTTACCTCTCTGCCCAGGAGGTCCGGGGACGGCCCCTGACAACTCCCCCTTTTTGTTTTATAAGGGCAGGTGAAAGGCCTGTCTTAGGCTATGTGGCCTGACTCCATGCCTGGTATCGAAAGTGGGCAGGGCCCCTGTCTTAGGCTATGTGGGTGGCCCCCACCTCCAGCATTTTCTGGCAGGTGGGCCCGCAATAATCCCGTCACTGGGTACCTCTGCAGCCAATGGCATGATTATCCAGGTCATGGGGCCACAATATTCCCGTCATCGGCACAGTCACAGCGAAAGCCCATTATTGACTATAGCGGGGTACAGGGATGCTTTTGAAAAGTTTGATGCCCTTTTTGTTTATTAGAAAGGGGATTTTTCCGGGGGCTGAGGCGAAGCTTAGCATCTCTCCAAGGCTGATTTAAAACCAAACCCATTCCAATTCCCAGAAATACCCTTCTATAGACAAAGTGGGAAACCTGTGACTAGTCCTGAAAAGTTAGTGTCTCTGAAAGAGTCCCATTATTATCATAGTCTAGTCCATCATCTTTAAACATGTGAGAAATATTGCCTTGGATGATAAACTTAGGCATTGTCTCACTCCATGACATCACCCTTAACCATGGTGGATTCGTGAGGAACGCCCATCTCTGTTGTTCCTTCGGTGCTGGGTCGATGGACGCAGTGTTCTTTGAGTGTCATAATAAGTACAAGAAAAATGAAAGGAGTCATCGTAACCTAGTTGATTAAGCTTCTCCAGAAGTTTTTTCATCCGCCGCTGATAGCACCTCCTCACTCCCTGTGACCACTTCACCTTGGCGGTTGTCCTCTATCATTGTTATCCTTTTCACTGGCACCCAAACTTCTTTATTATCATCTGTTGAAACACAAACATACCCTTTTCCCCACGTTAACACTGTATGAGGACCAAATCAATTTTTATTCTCATCGTGCCACATTACTTTACTGGCTGCTTTCAGGGCACTTGTTATTGCTGATTCATTCTTTGCAGACTCCTTATTAGGAAATGTTAAAAATTTCATAGCAGCCAATAAGCCATCATTATAGAATTTTAAATAATTTAGAATATAAACAGCCAAACAGCCAATTGTAATTTATCATCAATTTAGAGTATAAACAGCCAATTGCGAATTTATCAACTCCTGGTCCAACTCCTCCTTTTTCTTTTTGCAAGTAAGTGTCCAGGGATCGATTTGCTCATTCCACTATAGCTTGACCAGTGGGATTATGGGGGATTCCAGTGACATGTAAAATGGAAAATTCCAGCATGAACTGTTCGATGGCTTTACTGACATAAGCTGGACCATTGTTTGGTTTAATGCTTTTTGGTACTGCATGATTTAGAATGTGACCGAGTGTATGTGATATAAAATATTGTTGTTTTGGCCCTTATTGCCTGTTGAACTTCCATAGTTATCTGTTTAATACTATCTACCCTATCAGGAATATAGGCTGACTCTACTCTAGGTATCAATGGTACTGTATACTTTCTGTCTGTGATGATGTTGCAAGGTTCTTTCACATATAATAATGCTTGCAGCACTTCATATAATTCATTTTGTTGTGTAGAAGTAAATGTTGTTTTAAATTTATGCATCTCCTTTTTAGATGGAATATACATAGATGCCCTAAAATTTTTTGTTGCATCTGTAAAAACATTAACTCCCTCTACCAGTGAGGAAGAGCATTTGTTGGCCCAAGATCATGGCCACGTGGCAAATTGCTGCCCAAAAGGAATTGGGAGCCCGTGTTGGAAATTCTGATTAATCAATATCTGCCATTCCACAAACTCTTGTATGCAGTTCTCTGTTTGTTGACTTATATACATAGTATATATTGTGTGAGGTTTCTGTCCTATTAACATCCTTACTCTCTTCACTGCCTTATGTATGATTTGGGCTACCAGCACAGCATAAAGCACACAAGCTCTGTTCTTTATCTGAGCCAAATGTACCCACTCAATAATCCCTTGTTTTTGATGTAAAACTCCAGTGGGTATTTTTTTTCAGTGAATAAAATTGTTACTTCCAAGTCCTGTGATTCTCATATCCTGCTAATAGTATACCCCATAATCTTTTTCTGCACTAATTTCAAACATTCCAGTGCTTCATCTGTCCATTCTCTGCATGAGTTTAATTGAGAAGGACCTTTCAATAAATCATATAATGGTTTCATTTGATCAGTTGTAATTCTCCACTGTGGCCTACACCACTGAATTTCTCCTATCAATTTCTGAAAGTCATTTAAAGTTGTAACCTTTGTAGAATCTATGATAGGTGACTTCAATCTTAAGCCTTACCACCTTACATCATTGTTTCACAGGGTAGTTTCTCCTTCTCTGACATTTACTCTGAAAAAGAAACTTTTTAGAAATTAAGTTGTTAATAAGTTCAAACACTAAATTTAACTTTTGCTTAAGCCAAGGAATGACTACAAGTTCAGATTAAAAGAGCAAGATCTTTTCTGCTTCATAGACCATTACATATTAATTTACCAATACATTGTCTTGAAAATGAAAATTTAAAACCGTTTAAAATTTGTCCTGTTGTTAACAGTCACTAAACTTTTACAAAAAATTTAGTTGAAAACCTTCAAAATAATAGTTTTCTTCTCTTGATCTAATCTGGAATGATAAAGGTTACAATTCACTGTAGACCCAGCTGAATGATGAGTTGGGACTGCAGGACAAAAAATCTTAATGGTTCCATCCTTTACTCAAGTAAATTTTATTTCTGTGTCCACTCCTTAAGAACTTCTTTGAATGAGAGGGTTTTTGAATTCCTCAGCTGAAGGGAGGGAGACTTCTGGACAACTGCCCAGTGGCGCCAAGTCTATTCCATTCTGCTGGAGAGTTTCAAAAGCTTTACCTCTGCTGAGGTGTCCCTTTAAGATTTATGCATATTTCCAATTTGCCTAGTGCCAAATAATATAACAAATCCTGATCTGTTTTAAACATCCAATTAGGAGTGACACGTTTCACTTAAAATGTGAACAGAATAACTACCTTTTGGTTACTTCTCATTATACAAAATACTTTTCTTTTAGGTGAGATTTAGGTGAAAATGCTGATCAGCCTGCCCCAGATCTCTCGTCTCTCTCCACCCTCACAATTTGGCCAGAATTGGAGGGTAAAGCGAGAGAGAGTTTAACCAAAAACTTTCAAATAATTTCCAAAACTTTTATGCTTTCCTTAAACTTCATATCCATGTTGTTTTCCTAATGGGCTTTGATTAAAGCCCCCTTTAAAACTGCACAGACACTATGTCCCTGCATTTCCCATCCAAGACTACACCTTGCAATCACATAAACTAAATAATATAAGATTAGTTCCTCTCTTTCTCTCTCCCATACTTCTCCCCGATGCTGTAGTCATCAGAGAGAAGGAAGGAGGGGGAGGAAAAGAGATAACTTTCCAAGGTCCAGCTACCATGGAGCTGACCGTAATAACTCACAAACACACGCACACAGAACATGTAAAGACAGAACACATATACAGACAATAAAAGAATCCAAAAAACTGAGAAAAATTGTCAGAAATCCTCTGTACACATTATAACTCTGGCTTAATTTCTATCACTGTGTCCGGGCTGCTGAATTCGCCACTGTGTCACAAATCCTGGGCAAATTTTTTGCTGTGCCACAAAACCAGGCCCTGGGCCAACTCTGGATGTATTTCCTGGTTGAATTTCTGACTGCACCAACTCCCTCTTTCCTCTCTGTCCTATCTGGTCATGATTGTCTCCTGAGCTCCCAGACCGCCAAGATTGTATGGCCGTCTGTACATAAGCAGAGCCGGAGCCGTATTTTGCGGCAGCCTCTTTAAGATCTCTTAGGAATTTATAGGGAAACTGTCTATGCACCCTTTGAGGCTGTCCGTCCTGTCCTGGCTGAACAAACACGGGGAATAGGTTGGCCCCTTCCCAATCCACCTCCTCTCTATTTTCCTGCTGCTCTGGGACTTCCTCTTTTTGTATGTCCTGCGATTTCTTTTGGGGTCCCTCTCCTCTCTGCGGGCGAGGTTTTGTTCCTTGTCTTTTCCCATGTCCTGCTCCCTCCTCCCTGATTCCTTCCTGACTCTGTCTTTTCGCCTCTTGAACTACACTACCCAGACTCCTCCATGGATACATAACAAAGTCCTGGGGATTGAGGAAGTAGGGGTCCTCTTTTTGGTATGAAGCCATCTGCTGCCCTATTAATCGGCAACGGGTCGGATCAATTCCTGTATGCTCTACCCATGGACTGATGGTTATTATTTTCTCGACCCAATCTCAGCAAATTCTTATGTGTATTTTTATCCCAATTCTGCTTGCAGAGTTTGTACACTTGGCAAGCGAGAATTCCTTTGTCCTCTGGCCTAACCTCTCCTATGGATTGGGTTTGTCCCATCCTAGGTCTGCCTTCGGGGAGCCTCACATGAAAGAAATTTTCGCTTCGGCAATCCCCGGGTGCTTGGCTCTTCTACCCCCTGCCTGCAAGGGGTAGGCGAGTTACTCACCTCACCACGTCCGTCACAGTCCCTGTTCCGGGTGCCAGTTGTCCGGGACTCACGGTCCCCGATCGACCCTTCCGGTGAGTAGTAACCCCTCACTCTGCTTCACGCAGCTTCAGACGTCTCTGGTCCCGTTCCCCGGAGGCTGGAGCATGGGCGAAACCAAGCACGAGCCAGAGTGGTAGAGCAATGTAGATGTTTTATTCAGTAGTTCACATCAGTCCAGTCCCCACGAACCCCCTTAGAGCATTGCCTTATATTCCTTATTCTTTCCGGGTTTTGCTGTCCGATTCCTGATTGGGGAGCTCAGCCTACTGTCGCCCCAGCCCCCTCCCCTTAGCCAGCCGTGCCCTGTGGCGACAGGGCAGGGGTCTCTCTGGACCTTCCCTCCCCATTCGGACCATCTGCTTGGTCCTATCACAGGGTGGCCAGGTGTGTTTTACTCTTACTGGGGCTCCCTCAGTACCTCCCCGAGGGCGGTATCGTGCCTTGTACACGAGCCTTCCCTGCACCCTTAGCCCGGAAGTCACGGGTGAGGGCGCGTGATTGCCGGGGGGGGGGGGGGGGGGGGGGGGGGGGACGGGTATAGACTCCTGGCCATTACCTCTCTGCCCAGGAGGTCCGGGGACGGCCCCTGACACAGAAACAACAGTGATCACTTCCTACTGACAACTTGTGCAATTCATGACTTTCACATCATCAAGAGTTTCATCAGTTTACTTAAATGTAACTCTACATTGTGGATGCACCTCCACAGCAATCATTAGAATTTAATAGAATGTGTTATTGTAAGAAGAAGAGACAGACATGATATGAGAGTGACTAAGGCTATTTGTAGTACAGAAGGCTGAACAGATCAAAGACTTAACCTCCTTAGTTCAAAATTTGCATTCAACAAAGCTGTGACCCCAAGGCAAGAGTCTGGTCAGGGAATATAAAGTCCACAGATTAGAGACTTCTCAGTGAACAGTCAGTTGCTTACCTGGGGGGAAAACTGAGTCAGCACACAGCAATAGTGAAGCAGAAAAGAAATGGGCAGCTTTCAGAGACTTGGTACACAGGACCTTATTTGCTCATCTGCATCAGAGTACTCCCAAACATCAGAATCAGTTTGTGAAAAATGATGGGGAAATTCAAAAGCTGCCTAATGAAAAGTGAGAAATCGAGATTTTACCAACAGGAGCATTCATCTGTCTCTAAGAAGCCAGCATTGAATTCTGCCAAAAATAAAGTTCAAGCAAAACTTAGAGAGATGTACGTTTCTTAGCTCAATAAGAAGGCAAAAGAGACTCAGTTTTACACCAAAGGCAATAATCCAAAGTGCTTCTGCAATACCCTAAAGACTATGTATGTGCCAAAAACTTCTGGAACATCTCAACTATTCAGCAAGGATGGAGGCACACTGATCAATGATAAGGACATGATCCTGGACAAATGAATTCCACACTTCCATACTGTTCTCAATAGATCATCATCAACCAATGCTAAAGCAATTGAACATATACTTCAGGTTAAAGTCAATTTCTCTCTGGTCAAACTTCTAACTAAAGAATGTCATGAGGCCCCTCTCATCTAGCAAACACATGGTGTTGATTCTATTGTAGCAGAGATGAGCAAGGTAGAGGGTCTACAGCTGATAAAAAAAAAAACTGACAGAAATCATCCAGGTTATGTAGCAAAAAGAGGATATACTCTAGGAGATCAACAGTACTTCCATTATCCATCTCAACAAAGGAAACACATTGCCCTCTGATAATCAAGGCAGAGATAAGTCTCTCTCTCTTAATCATTGCTGGAAAGCTGATCCTTCATCTGGGAGATGGCCATCCACCCAAGAGTCAGTGTGGCTTTGCAAAGGCCAAAAAATGATTGACATCTTGTTTGAACTTGACAATTCCAGGAGAAATGCCAAGAGGAGAAGTGAGGTCTATACATAACATTCATTAATGTGACCAAAGCTTTTGATACTGTAAGTCATGAGGACTTGTGGAAGATCATGGTAAAATTTGATTATCTGAAGAAGTTCATCAATAATATAAGCTAGTTTCATAATTTCAGGCTTTCATAGGTTCTGGATAAAGAACAAGGTTCTTGTGTTTTCCCAGTCATAAATAGAGTACAGCAGGGCTATGTGCTTGTTTGCATGCTTTCAGCATGATATTTTCTGAGATGTCAAACACCTTCAATATGGAGGAAAATGGCATGTTCAACTACTGAACTGATGGTAAAATATTTATCTTAAAAAAGCTACAAGCCAAGAGCAAAATGGAGGAGAGAGTTGGCGTAACTTTTTGATTTCATAGATGATTCTATAATCAATTCAGCCTCTGAGACCAAGATGCAACACAGTATGGTTTGATTTTATGACACTTGTATTCATTTAAGGAGCTCACAATTTTATGGAGAAGACAGCATGCAACCAGATGTGTACAAACAACTTCTATAGTGGATAAATAAGAAATAAGAGAGAAAACCCACTAGAATTAAAAAGAAAACAGGAAGAACTCCCTGTAATATGTGGGTTTTTAGCTAGGAATCAAAGATAAACAGTACAGATGAGGAGTGAGAGTGTTCCAGGAATGGGGGGCATTCAAGGAAAATGCCCAGAACCTGAAGATACAATCCTTCTTTGGAAACAGTAAGAAAGCAAGTATCATTGCATTTAATAGGACATGGAGGGAAGGGAGGAATAAGGAGACTGGAAAGGTTGGCGGGGGCCTTAGGCATGAAGGGTTTTGAATATCAAAAAGAGAACTTTTTATTTGGTCCTCAAAGATAGAGAGCCACTAGAGTTTATTGAGTAGGGAAGTTAGATGTACTTACATGGTTCATACCAATGCGTTGGAAAAATCATTTTGGTGACTGAACAGAGAATGGGAAAACACTTGAAGCTGGCAGAGTTAACTATAGCAATGGGCTAGGGCGTGAGTAGATGAGGGCTGGCACCAAGATTGTAGCAATATCAGAGGAGAGAAGGGAATGAATTCAAGGGGTCTTTCAAATTAGGAAAAATAGACAGTTAGGCATAGGCAGGCATTGACAACAGATTGGATATGAGGAGTAAAAGATAGTTAGGAGTCCAGGGGAACTGGGAGAATGGTAGTGCCTTCAACAGTAACAGAGATATTTTTAATTTAAAAAATAGTTGTATTTGGGAAGCAATAGAAATGCATAAAGACAGCAGTCACATGGTTGGCAAAATTTTAAGCTATAATGGTAAGTCAGCTACATTAGACTATTACTGAGGTAGGCTGCTACTGAGTGCTTTGTACCTGCATTATGAATGAACAGAACTCTCCCATATAAAAATAACTATATTTCTATTAAAAGTAAAGACCCTGCCTTTATATTTGTGTCATCTCCTTATCCCTTTTTGATTGTTGTAATGGTGATTGAAGGTAAACGTTGGAGGGAGAGAAGAGTTAAAGATCTCCCCCATCCATTAAAGGCCTCAAAACCTTTTGTTAATTCCTAATGAGGCACTGGGTCAGAGATTCCTCTCCTGTTCTGAAAAGTATATTAATACTCTGAGATGAGGCTTTGTTTTGTAGCTTAGTTTATGGAAGAAGGTTTGAGTGCCAGAAGATACTCTGGGAAACTGCTAAGGAGCCCCCTGGCTTTGAAAACCTCGATGTTGGTGCTTCTCCCTTGGGTAACTATGTATGTATGGTCAGAGAGTTGGATCTGTCTGTTGATCTGTGATGTGTGGTCAGCAGTTGGAAGCCCGTCAGTGGGTCTTTCAATTTGTATTTCTGCTTGTAATTTCCATTTGTAAATTCCCTGAAGTTCAAGGTGATAATTTTTTTTCCCTGAACTAAGTAAGTGATTACATGTGTTTGATTAAAGTAGATTGTTGACCCCTCAAAAGTTGCTTTCCTTTTAGAAAAGCATATCTAAGAACCTGTAGAGCAGGCCTTCCTCTATATGCCAGGGTCCTTGTTTTACAACTGTTCACTTGCACCTGTTGTGTCAGGATCAATATATATTCCCCATAGCCAAGATAAAACCATTCATCCTGACTCCTTATTCTCAGAGAGAGTAATGTAGGCTCACTGCAGATTAGGAGCAGGAATGGAGATGCAGGAGAAGTAGCCCCACTAGAAGCAATGAGAAATGGAAGAGTCATAGGGGGAAAAGGCATTAAAGACACCAAGAAGAAAACACAGCAGGCCTAAAATTCTCAAGCTATATTCCATTTATATCTCTTTAACAGCTGTCTTTCTGTCTATGTGGCTGCAGAGATCTTCCACAGAAAATCTAATATTTCAAATATATCAATATAATAAACAACCTATTAATTCTGACTCATTTCTATAGATTCTTTTGCCATCAAATATATCAATGATAATTTCTTTTAAGCTGCTTCAATTCAAGGTATTCTTTACAATAAATGGCTTCCTCACCAGTCAATCAGAATTTATTATTCTCTTACTATGTGTAAAGCATTTTGCTAAGCTCTGGAGATATAAAGAAAGTGAACAAACAGACTTGGTCCCTGGCCTGAAGGAACTTAACAGTAAAATGACAAAGAAAACAGATATATATACATATATATGTGTGTATATACATATATATATATATATATAATATGTATATGTACATAAGATTAATATAGATTACACACACAAATCTCTATATAGAATATATATGATATAACATACATATACATATGTGCCTGACATGCACATACCTATGTAAACATATGCAATTGAAATTAGATAAACTGTCTCAGTGAAAGCACTGCAGTTGAAAATTGAATTATCCTCAAAGGAATCAGGAAAGCTAACATGTAAAGAGAAGAGAAGCATTGTATTCATGAGGGATAGTCAATGCAGGGACATTAGCAACAGGTACTAGTGTAGCTGGGTTGTAAAGAGAATGAAGAGAGAAAGTTCAAGAAAAACAGAAAAACAGTAAGGAATCAAGTTGTGAAGGAATTTAAATTGATCATGAAATTTTAAAAGAGAGACAGAGAGACCAAGACAGAGAGAGAGACAGAGAGACCAAGACAGAGAGAGAGCCATACAAGTGTTTTAGAAAAATCATTTCACCAGTTGAGGGAAGGGTAGATTGGAGTGAATAGAGACTTAAGGAAGTGAGACCAATAAGGAGGTTATTGCTATTATTCAGTCAAATGATGATAAGGGACTAGGTTTTGGTGGTATGATAGAAGAGAAGGTGGCATGCATAAGAGATATTTTAAAGGTATAAATGACAAGACATGGAAATGAAAAACCTTCATGTGTAAGCCTTGGTGACTGGAAGGATGGTAACATTATTGAGAGAAGGGAAGGTTGAAAGAGGGTTTTGGGGAAAAGATAAGTTATGATTTTTGACATATTTACTTTGAGATGCCTACTGGATTTTCAAGGTTGAGATCCAGGAGACAGTATAGAACTGAACGTGTGGATTGGAGAATTGTTCATAGAAGTGATTACTGAACCCATAAGAAACCAGATGGCATTGAATAAAAATAGATTAGGGCCCAGGAGAGAGTGTTTGGGGACACACAAAGTGGGTGTGACATGGATAACAAACCAGTAAAGGAGACTTTAAAAGGAGGATAAAAAGGAATAAAAAGAGAAGCAGGAAAAAATACACTTTCTTGAAAAGATAAGGAAGAGAAAAGATGAAGGAGAAAAGCGTGATCACCAATAGCAAACGCTTCAAAGAAATCAGGAAGAATGAAAATTGGAAAAAGCTATTTGATTCCATATAATAAGACATTAGTTATAACTTTAGAGGAAGAATGTTCAGTTGAAAAATGAAAACAAAAGCCAGATAGCAGGGGATTTAGAAGCAAGTGAGAGAAGAGGAAATGTTTTACATACTCTGACCAGCTTTCTCCAAAAAAAAATGTAGGATTATAGAGCAACAAATAATTTTTTTTTAAGTTTGAGGAGGCATGTGTATGTTTGTAGGCAGCAATATATACAATAGATACTAAGAAAGTGAATATATGATAAAGAGGGGAAATAACTGTGGGAGCAATCCACTGGAGAAGAAAAGAGGTGATAGGAATCAGAAGGATAGAGGAGGAAGCACCTCTTCATCAGAGATTTAAATGAGGAAGGAGACAGTAAGGGAAACTATCTGAGGGATATCAAATGAGAATGAAAAAAAGGAAGTTTTTTAGGTAGTCTCATTTTTTATTTAAATTCTGTATTTTAGTGATCTATGTGATGAAGTTTTAAGGTGAAAGCATGTGAGAAGGAAGATATTAAGGAAGGCTTATGGAGAGACTTTTGCAAAAAATCATTTTGGAAAGTGGGATAGAAAATTGATTAGTCTTTTGTGAAAGAAAAAGCATTATAAAGCTTTCCAAATGTTATACTACCTGCTCTTTGTCTTCTGTTCAATTCTGACTCAAGTTAATTATTTCTTTCCAATGCTTGCCTAAAGTGTAAGCACTGTTGACAAAACCCCTGCTAAATGCTAAATGTGACATACTCCAGGAGGGCAAAGAGCCATGAAACGAGCATATTTGTGCTGTACTCCAAGGCTTTTTTTTTTTTTTTTTAAAGTATCATCCATGCTATACTTTGGTTCTGGTATCATTTCTTGGGTGTACTTTGAGATCTGACTCTACAATGTTTGTGAGTTATGAAGAGGTCTATCCCAAGCATATGAAAATTCTTTCTGGTGGAATGGGTGGATGAGAATAACATGTTCCAATGAGCATAAAGATAGATGAAGAAGATACTGAGGAGTGCTTACAGTTTGGTCAGACATTTTAGATAGTATGGTCATCCATTGTATCCCTAGGCCATCAGGTCATCTCGACTTTTATCTTGCCACTGGATTTCATGGAACTTCTATGCGTCTATGAGACAGAGTAAGGCTGACAACTTTGTGCAACTCTGTCTCACTTAAATTCAATTCATGCTAAAGTCAAAACATTACCCTGTGATGTAATCAGTCCTTTAAAAAAACACAAAGGGTGAACAACAATATTTATATATCTATATGCATATTTGTAACAGCAAAAACCCTGACATACACAGGAGGGCCTGCTGTAAAAAGTTCTTAGATCTGTTTTATTAAAAGGAAAACAACTTTTGAGGGGTCAGTAATCTACTTTAATCAAGCACAAATATAATTCATTTTGTTTAGGAGAAAATGTCAGCACCCTGAACCTTAGAGAAAATACAAATAAAAATAAAAAAACTGGGTTTCCAACTGTCTCATGATAAGCAATACATACATCTCAGATCAACAGACAGATCCAACTGTCTAATCATTGCATACATACATACATAGTTACCAGAGAGAGAAGCACCAACATCTGGGTTTTCAAAGCTGGGGCTCTCCTTAGTGACTTCCCACAGTCTCATCTGGCATACAAACCTTCTTCCAAACACTAAACCCCAAAGTAAAACCTCACATCAAAGTATATATACATTTTTTAGAGTGAGAGGGCATCACAAATCTTGAGAATCAGTGCCTCATTAAAAATTAACAAAAAGTGTGGGCCTTCCAACAAAAAAATCTCCTCAGTCATGTTTCCCTTAATGGACAGTCCCATTAATGAGTGGGGAAGATCTTTAACTCTCTTTAGCATTACAACATCAGAGAAGGAAATGGCAATTGTTTCTGCAAAGAAAACCCCCAACTGAACAATAACAATATATCTATA